>PVJX010003147.1:0-113640 GCA_004027295.1 Dolichotis patagonum | reverse complement strand
TGAAATTACATAATACCCACTTAAGTCGGAATTCCAGATAAACAACAGATATGTTTAAAAAGTACAAGCATAATATGTTTCAAATAGAGAATGGAACATATTTATACTAAAAAATTTCCATTCTTCTTCTGAAATTCAAAGTTAAGTATCTTCTGTATTTTATCTAGCAACTCTTTTTATGAATAACTAAAGTATTATTATAGGTACAAGTGACACAGATACAAGTTGTTAATTCCTCACCTCAGGGGTTTATCTTCTACTGGGAGAGACAAATAATACAGAACAAGATAATCATATATCATACTGGAGGGTAGACAGTGCTATGGAAAAGAAGTACAGTAGCCAAATGCATCTTACATACCTGCAGAGTGGGGTTTCACTTTAGATGTGCCGGAAAGGATGTAAGATAACAAGAACCCGAGTCCTGTAAATATGGGCGCGGTACCCCAGGCACAGTGTGTGCACCCATAGGCAGGCGTGCAACCAGGTGCTCAGGCAGAGGTGTGCGGTCAGTGGTCTCAGCGGATTAGCAAGGAAAGACTGGCAAGGTGAGGTCAGGATACGGTGGGCACCGAGAGCCATCGGGAGAACAGGCCTCCATGAACTCGGGAGCAGGCAGCAGAGCATTAAACTGTGGTGACCGTGTCCAAAGGTAAGGCAGTCTTGAAGGAAGTAAGTGGCTGCTGAAAATGGACCATGGTGGGTTAGTAGAGACGAAGGGATAGGTTATACTGTAACCGAGTTAGGCAGGACACAATGGTGACCTTGACTGCAGGTGATGACAGAGGAAGTTGCCAACAGTGGCTGAATTCTCTCTCCGTTGGTGGGAGACCTAACAGGACTTCCTGATTTGGTGCGCAGAGTCCTGAATAATGCTAAAGTTTTGAATTGAGAAACTGCAGCCCGTGACACCTCTCATGTATGCAAACCCCATCTCCCTTTTATCTGTTTTCATTGTTCTTACGATTTATTATATTTCTTTGAGGTTGGTGTAGGGGGCTTTTCATTTGGGATGATAATCAACCTGTATGTTTGACTCAACATATTTATTCAGATGTCTACATGGTTTGTCTGGTAAACTAATTTTATTTTGTTTGATTCTTCTTTTTTTTTTTTTCAGTACCAGGGATCAAACTTATGACCTCACACTTGGCAGACAGGCGCTTGTGCTGCTGAGCTAAACCCCTGGCCTCAAACTAATTTTATTTATAAAAGTAAAATTTACTTTTGCAGTGTAGAGAGTCCTCAAAAAAACTAAAACTACAAATTCCATTTGAATCAGCCATGGCCCTTGTGGGTATCTTCCTGAAAGAGTTGAAGGTATCTTATTATGGTGATCCCCACATACCCATATTGGTAGCGGCACAACTTGTAATAACTAAATCTTGGAAGCCACCCACATGTCCAAAAGCAGATGAATGGATAAAGAAAATGTGGCATTTACACACAGTAGAGTCCTCCTCTGCCATAAAGAAGGCTACACTTGAGTCATTTGTAGGAAAATGGCTTCACTTTGAGACCATAATCTTAAGGAGAATAAATGGGACATTTGAGATTTGGTATCTCAGTTTGTTTGTATGTGAACAACCCAAAGTATAAATAAAGGGCAAAATAAAATATAGATACTAGGAAGTGGAGAGACAGTAGATCTTTCTCAGATGGGAGAGGAATAGATGGCAGGAGGGATGGAGGTGAAAGGGGCTGGAAAAGGAGTAAAGCTGTGTTCTGTACGTCTACTGACTCCATGTGAGGGATGGAAACCTTAGTCCTGCAAGCATGCATGAAAAAAAAGGAAGATCAGGCGGAGGGAGGGAGGGGATGCAGGAAAGGCAAAGGGATGTAAAGGGAATCGGGGTGTGTTCTGGGCCTGCACCAGACGCCCACGGGGAAGGCAGGCATCGTGCACTACAAACATACTAATAAAAAACTAAAATTTACTTTTTCTAATAAAATAACTTACTTAGTTTACAGAGCAGAAACTCCTTTGGAATTTCACTGTAATGGGAAACTTTATTTTTACAAAGATGATAGAAATAAATGCCCATGACCTAGAGAGGGTGGCACAGATCCATGGAACACATGTGATTCAATTAGAATTTCCTTGTTGTATTTGGTTTCCGTGGAGAGAGATTATTTTTTATCCTTGTGCCACCGCCAACATGATATCCATGAATTAACTTCTCTGTAATTAAACTGGTTCATTTTAGTGTTTTGGAAAGAGTCATGGCACTCATCCAAGGACTTTTATGCACCCAAAGAGAGGTACTGCAAACCCTGCATAATTCTACAAGGAATTGGAAAACATCTAACAAATTAGAGCAGGTATTTAAAGCCCATCTTTGAGAAGTATGAGAAGGATCCATTAAAAGAACTGAACAAATGCCTAAATTGTTATAATCAGTATTTTGTTAAATAGCTTTTTCCTGTTTGAGCATGATAAGTCAGATTTTTGTGTTATGCTATTATTGGCTTCCTGTGGTCTTTCTCTCCCTCCTGTTTTGCACAAGAGTGTTAAACCTCAGTTGGATTTATTTATTTTAGGCATTTCTCATATCTCCCTGTCCTTTCCATGACCCCAAATAATCAACTAAAAATACTAAAGAAGAAATAAACATTAAAAGAGACATACCATAGTCTTTATACATAATAACCAGACTTTTTAATAAGAGTAACTTGAAAAATCAAGATGTGATTTGAAGATCAGTGTGATGATTTCATGTTGATAGATATATCTTGTAAGATTTAAAAATTAAATTCTGCAAATGAAAAAATTTCAGTTACATTTAAAATTTTGTAGTAACCATTGTTCATTTCCTGTTATTTTGTTTTGAGTCGTGTAATGCATTCATTCTCTTGTTTTGACTGGTTTTATTGTTTTCTATTATTTGATTTCATTATGTGTGAAGGTATGTACAGCTATTTTAAAGAAACAAGAGACATTATGGTAGCCATTACTGAGTACCTATTGTCTTGTTTTGAAGTTTTGTAATGCTTTCATTGTCTTGTTTTGATTGATCTTACTATGTGCGAAGGTACAGACAACTATTTTGAAGGAAACCAGAGACATCATGGTAGCCACAGCTGATCTCCTGTTGTCTTGTTTTGAAGTCTTGTGTTGCTTGCATTGTTCTGTTCCAATCTGGTTTGTTCTGTTTTGTTTTGTTTTATTCCTTTAAGGTAAAAATTCCTTTCAAACAGTTGGTAAGCATGAGAATGATCAGAGAACCAGAATATCCTGAGTTATTCTTCCTGTGCCTTAATTCCTGACTATGTGTTAAATAATCTGTGTGGCTATTTCAGTGACCTTGTGCTGACTGGGACAGTGCTGTGTCTCTGCTGTCCTGCTTCTCGGAGTCAGGCAATAGAACCTCAGAGACCTGTGTCACCCTGCTGGTGGTCCACACTCCAGGATGAGCAAGGTGAGCTTCCCAGGGCCTCCAGCCCTGAAGTTTTCGTGATGACTTCACTGACATATTTTAATGTGGGATGCAAAGGAGACATAAAAGCAAGTCCCACTATGCATGGGACCCTGGGGCTGTACCCCCACCCAAGACCCTAGGTGTGTTTTCTCCTCTACCCTTCGGGCACTTTGACATTAGTTTTTATGAAGCTATGTCTGAATGTTCCCAGGAAAATTCCTGTACTGGTGGCCCCATCTTCAGGGACCCCCTGGATTCCACTGTGGATACCTTAGTCCATGGCTGCTGTCGTGTGCAAAGTATCTACACCACGGTGTGAATGTGTGATTGTCCTGAGCTGCTCGGTCTTTCCTTACAACAGAGCATCCTAATTTTGTCTCAGGCAAGTGCATTCAATGACTTATGTTTTTAGCCCAATTCACAACCATTTTAACTGATAGGAATTCAGCATTTCTAGAATAAAGGTCCTCTTTCATATTATCTTCCCTAAGTATCACAGCAGCCCTGTGAGTTAGGTGTCACATTTATTCCTTTTTGCAGATGACAGCTTGAGTACAGGATGGTCAGGTTGTAGCCTTAAGGTCACACAGCTCCAAAGAGGAGGACAAGTTGGGTGTTGTGGTTGGTGTATGCCTGCCACCCTCTGACCCAAGGAGGCTGTGGCAAGAAGGTTGCAAGTGCAGGCTCAGACTGGGTAGTTTAGTGGCTTAGGAAGACTCTATCTCAAAGCTTAAAAAATAAAATAAAATAGGACTAGGGATTAGCTCCCTGAAAATGTGCTGGGTTTGACCCCCGCCCCGCTCTATGTACTCACACAAGGAAGATCCAGGATTTGAACTCACATGGCCCTCTGTGAAGGTCTCACCTTTACACATGATTGCGATCCTCATCTGGAAAGAATCTTCAGGGAACAACATCTTTTTGTTAAAAAGAAGAAGAAAGTACTTATCACCGTGGATGACAGGGCTGCTTTCTGCCCTTGCCGTGGTCCTTGTGGCCTCCATCTGCCCCCAGTGGCACCTCCTACAGACAGATCCACTTACACACACTGGGACTCAGCTGTCCCGAACGCACTCCGAGGTTGATGTGATTCACGCTCCTTTCCACAGAAGTTGGCTTCCACATGCCTGGCCTGGCTTTCTAACCTTCGCTGCTTGTGTAAACAGCAGACAGTTTGATAGTAGCCTTTATGGCGCGGTTGATGGCTCCCACTGTAAGTTATTGAGAATGAATTTGAGTGGTGCACATTATCTCAGCTACACATCTTCATTCAAGCCTTTGGTTTTATGCCTTCCAGAAGGGTTTGAGTCCATTAAAGTGTCATGATTTAGTAACTGTGGAAGGATGACTCGAGAGTGAGAGACCCTGAAATAGCACCACGCTCTCCTAGGTTACATCATCTAGTGAGACTAAGCTTAGTCTCCCTGCTTATGTAGACCTGCTCTCCTCTGGGGAAACTGAGGCTAGCAGTGGTCTCTTAATGGTGGTGGTGCTTTCCAGGGGTTCCGAGAGCTTCTGGAACAGCACAAACACCACAGTGACATTTCCTTCTGGGGCTAGAACAGGGATGGTGGGGACATCTGTGCCTTCTAGACACTGCCCCTGCTGCTGCCGGAACAAGGGCTTCGCACACAGCTCAGACCTGTGCAGTCCGATAGTAGACGTTTGGTAACCAGCTTGAGGAGACAGTTTTGTGGAAACGCTACTGTGGTGTGAACATTTGGGAAAACCTATGTGATTTGTGTTATTTTGGATTCTAGTAAACAGTTGCTAAACATAAAACCATCGTGTGAAAAGAGATGTTGAGGTGGGCTTTTACCTGCTTTGAAAACTCTGTTTATGTTTGTTTTTTCCACTGCACTCATTGAAGTCATGGGCTGTTCTTTCCGTCTTTGTAGCCTCGGTACCCAGAAGAGTACTTGGTGCAGAGAGAGTACTCAGCAAACGTGCAATGAAAGCATTTGTGAGGGTGGATGAGCACATTTGTGGTGAGTCTGTGTAGGATAATTCTCTAACAGGTTTTATGGGATATTGGGAATGTCCTACAGCAAGAGTAGCACCATTTATGCTGCTGGACTAAGACAGTAGCTTAAGCAGAAATCATTCTGCTTGTTAACAAAAAATATAGGCTTAAAGCTGGAGGTGGAACTCAATAGTAGAGCATAGTCTAGCATGCATGAGGCCTTGGTGGATCTCTAGCACCACCAAAAAACCCCCAAAAAAACGAGAGAGAGAGAGAGAGAAAGAGAGAGAGAGAGAGAAGAAAACGGAGGAGAGAGAGGAGGAGGAGAAGGAGGAAAATCAGGATGAAGGTTATAAGTTGACATGAAACAGAAATTTCCAAAATGGCTTTTCTTATCCATTGTTTAAATTCTCTTAAATAAAGCACAGGTCTTTCTATCTTTTTTTTGTTTGTTTTTACTTACAACACCTGTTCATATTCCTTTTTGGATTATGTATTACTCAGATCTACCAAGTCTAACATCCTTTCACCTCCCAAAACCCAGGTTCCTCAACGATCTTCTCTTAGCCAACATGCTGAGCCCTGCGTGGTCTTTGCTACTCCCATCCTCCTCCATGTCTATGCCCCTCCCTCTCCTTCCTAAATCAGCTTCTACCTAGCTTCTCAGTCCTCCCAAATCAGCTTCCCAATCCTCAATCTCAGTCTTTCTAAATCAGCTTCTACCTAGCTTCAGGGTCTTATTCACACCCACCATTAATCATTCCCTGGCAACTCTTTTAAAATTATTTTTATTTTAAAGAGAATAAAACCAAGCAAAATAAAACAGAATAAAACCAATGAAAATAAACCAGCGTGACACAGGACTTCAAAACAATCAAAATCAACAATGGTTACCATAAGGCCTCTTGTCTTCAGACACAGTAAAAATCTAATAGAATAGAGCAGAATAGAACTAATAAAAACAAAACAATGAATGCAATAAAGAATTTCAAGACAAGACAATAGTAAATCCAAAGTGGCTACCATAATATATCTTGTTATCTTTGAAACAGCTGCCCACACCATTGGATATAACAAAATCAAAAAGACAAAACAGAATAAAACCCAACCCAACAAAACAATGAAAATGATACAGGACTTCAAAAAAGGGATAATAGGAAATTAACAATGGCCACCACCTTCAGAAGGAGATCGCCCACAGGGGCTACACTGTGTATCTTTACCTTCTGAATAGATGACCAGACTACCGGCTTCAGACCTGCGAAGTTAGTAAAACACTAAACACTACAAGCATTAAGTTGTATTCTACCTCAGTAGCTACTATCACAGCCTGTGTTTGTCTGAATCAGCTGGCCACTTATGTGGTGGTGGGGTGGGAGGAGAGTTTGGCTCTTCTTGTTTCCCACCCTGAGCACTGGAAGGGGCTGGCATCTGGCTTTCCCCGCACTGGCCCATGCGTGGCACTTATTCATAGGGAGGGCTTGCTTCTTGGTGACTTCTTGTTCTCCTCCACAGTCCACAAATGAAGTTGACTTACAGGAAAAGGCTGCGGTCTAGCTGCTCCCGCAGTGGCCCTTACATGGTACCGATTTGCAAGGAGGGCTTGCTTCTTGGTGACTTTCTGTTCTCTTCCCTTGCAGTCCACGAGGCCTCTCTGTCAACTGTTATTTGTTGTTTTTCTTAGTTCCTTCAACACATGTTGTTAGTACTGCAATTACAAATTTATTTTGTTTCTGCTCTACCTGTGTGCATTAAATTTCTCACCAAACGTAGCCTCTTTGGTTCTGTCAAACTTCTGAATCTTCTGCAATGCCGAATAAAAGGCTAAGCAT
Organism: Dolichotis patagonum; assembly: GCA_004027295.1. NCBI lineage: Eukaryota > Metazoa > Chordata > Mammalia > Rodentia > Caviidae > Dolichotis > Dolichotis patagonum. The sequence continues at coordinate 106,426 of PVJX010003147.1, read as the reverse complement.
GTAAAGAGATACTCAGCAGTAGTACTTGTTAGCATAGTACAGGTTTATTACTTTGTGTTTCATATATCCTTTTACTGATCCCTTTCACAGAAGTACTACTCTACTACACAAAGGGGTATCTCTGAGCAGTTCATGGGAAAATGGGTGCACTTTGAGACTGTAATGCTAAGGAAAATGAATCAGACACACAAGCTTAAGCATTGCATGGTTTCTCTTCTACGAGTTGACAGTGTAAATAAATCAAAGAGCAAAACAAAAGATAGATTATAAGAAACAGGGCTGGGATTTAGCTCACCTGCCTGTTAAGTGTGAGGTCATGAGTTTGATCCCAGGTACAAGAAAAAAAAAAGAAGGAAACGGGGCTACAGATCCTTGGCAAATGGGAGATGAACTGATGGATGGAGGCAGAGGGAGGGAGGGAGGGAGGCAGGGCAGGGGAGGTGAAAAGCATGAGCATGGCACACGCACGTGTCCATTCTTCAGGAGGAATGAGGACATGAGTGCTGCAAACTACAGTCATAAAATTTAAACCTTTTTAAAAATTAAAATGTTTTTGTCTGAATTATTTTTTTGAGCTGTGGTATCTTAATACTGTGTCTTAATCAGATGACACCCAAAAGTGTGGAACTTCCTGTTTGGCACTTTGCACCACATTCTTCCCATCAGACACTGATGCCTCTTTGGGAAACATTTTTCCTGCTGTTTCTGCTCTGAGCATACAACGAACTGTCTGTTTGTTCGCTGAATGTCTCCACCACTTTGACACCTTTGGGTGACTTAAACCCAAGAAAATCTCTGGGCCCAGTGAAATAGATAAATGAGGAGAATAACGAAGACGTTCTTACTGGAGAGAATATTTTTTTCCTAACCATTCATTTAGTGCCACGTAGTCCAGTGAGTGGGGAAGGCAAGGGCGCACCGTGAGGCCGAAGCAGGATTTCCCCGGGTGGGAGGAAGGATGTGAAATCGCTGACACCGATTTGAAAAATTTAAATCATGAAGGAAAGGGAAATAGAACCCTGACATGGTGGTTTTTAGCCAAAACTAAGATCAAAGCTCATTATTTCTAAGGATAAATTAAGTGAAGGCTTTAAGATTGCTCTAATTCTAAGATAAGACAATTTCCTAATTTTCCCCACTTTCGAGCAGCCTGTTTATAGTTTCATTGATTTGAAATGTCTGTATTTGGGGAGGCGTATTTTATCAATTGTTCCCTTTTAACTTGGTAATATGATTGTTAGCACTAAGCTGCATTTACTTACCAGCTGAACTTCTTTAATACTAACTTGAAAGATCGATATATTCAGATCCTCATTACCCATAGAAACTACACCTTCTGTATGCTTTATACTCTCGTCTTCTGTCATGAGGTACCCGCTTGGGAGTGTTCTGTTACTTGATTCAAAACCCAAGAAGAGGACTTGCCCAGATTTTAAAAGATCTCCAACTACTTTGACGAGGAAAATAGGCCAAAGATATCTTGTTCTGTTTGTCCGAAGTATGTGCAAATTGTGAAAATAGGCTAAGCCCCAGTTACGGTTCTGGGCCACTTCAAAGCCCTTCCTTCACATTTTCTATTACACAACTATTCTACTCTTTAAACCGTCTGTCTTCAGAAAAGGAAGTGGGTCAGGGTAGTTTTATTTTTAATTTTCTATTCTTTAGATTTAGACTTGCATGAATTAATGTCATATAGACTGTGATAACTATGCTTTATGTAATTATAAAATTTTCTATTTTATCTGAATATTTCAGTGACAGGTCACATAGCCTTAGTTAATGAGTAACTGGCCACGAGAATGACATTAGGGTTAGATTGGTATGAGTTATGGGAAATACCCCACATGCCAAATGCCAAATGCCAAGCAGCTGAAATGAATCTGCCTGAAATAAATTCTTTAGCAAATATATTGAAATAAGAAAAAACACACAGAGTCATGAGTATATTCTTCTTATAAGGGCAAAAGCAACACACTTAAATAGGCACTTGGGACATTTGCTAAGCTTTGATAAAGTGAGAATTTACACAGACACCCTCAGTAATGGAGAAAAGAAACTGAAAACTGTTCAGAAGATTCAATTAAAAAGCATTATTCAGATGCACTGTAAACTGTACATGGAAGTTTCAAGGGCCTGAAATATAGCTTTTATGAAGTCATTAGAATTTGACTGACACTGTCAAAGAGTTAGCTAGTGGAAAAGTAAATTGTTGTCTGCAATGTTTCATGACTGTTCTGCATGTCCACGATTTGGGGAAACTTTACACTTCTTAGACCAAGGATCAATTAAAGCTCTCTTAGGACAATTTTTCCGCTTTGATTTTTTTTTTTTTTTGGTGCCAGGGATCGAACTCACGACCTTGTGCTTGTCAAGCAGGGACTTACACCACTGAGCTAAACCCCCGGCCCATAGGACAATTTTTTCAATCATTTCTTACATTTGATTTCTGGAAAAATGTCTTTGGTTTCACATTGTAGACACAGCTCTTTTCACTGTCATTAGAAGAACTCTGATTTTCACTAGAAATATAGTCAAAACTGGAATTCAAAGCCTTCTACCAACCATACTGTTCAACATCAAACATTACTTAGCATCACTTTTCTATGTTCTGATACTCATGGAGAGTGTCATCTCTGAACAATTCTCTATTCTAAAGCTTTACAAAAGACCCAGAATCATTAAAACTGTATAAATTCAGAAATACACACAACATTCAGTTTTCCAACTGCAGCACTAGTGATTTAGGTCAACAAAGGTATTGAGGCCACACATAAACTGAAGATCATTGTCACACACAGTTGGATTTGAGATGTGACAATCTTGGTGAAAGGCAAGTTATCTAAGTTTAGAAGTGGGGAAACCCTACAGAATCATATTTTGTTAACAAAATCAGGACACATAAAATGTATCAGGTGCATTCTCCTTACCTCATAGTAAGAATGAGAAGTATTTCTACATTCAGAAATGAAAAGTTAAAATCCTCTTTGCAAATACTGACAGGTTTTGATAACTGGCAAATCCAACAATCATAACTGTCTTCACATTTTTGTTTCTCATATGCAACATTTATTTCTTTTCAACTTAAAGAAAAATAATCTGTTCCTATAACAATTGTAGATTGTTTCTCAAGCTAGATTTCCATGTACAGGAGAAAAAGAAAAAGTTCTTCTTCTGAAACTTTATTAATGGATTTTTAATTGATTCTATGGGTCTATCTGGATATCTGCTGCCTTGTATTGGTTTGTGCTGTTGGGTTTCCAGATGGCCTTTTGAACAAACCTTTCTGTGAGTGATGTTTGTTGCTGGAGGAAGGAGAACAACAGAGTTGGTCAAAAGAATGAGCATTTCTTTAAAAGGCACACTGAAGAAGAAAGACACTGTTCTGCACATTCTTACTCCTGATATAAGTAACTTCCTCCTTTCTTTTTTTTTTAACCACATGAAACATCACATCATTCCTAAGGATGAGAAACTCACAGGCAAAAAATGTTATGCTTTCTCTGTGTCAGGAGAATAATGTTGTCATTTAAAAGAAAATAGTTCTTACCAGGCAGAGCAATCTCCCTGAGTATTTCATTCCTGGGACTGTTTGCATTCTTTCCCAGTGAGCTAGAGAGACAGACATCAGGACCTATTTATAACAAGCAAGAAGAGATAGCAAGCTGCTCGTGCTGAGTTAAGAGTAAAAGCCTCAAGTGACAGGATGGAATCGCTATGTGCCTCTTCCCATCAAGCATCTTTTGCCTTTTGAGGATGATGTGGCTGTATGTCAGCCCTGTGAAGTCTAGCGCAATGACAGCAAGTGATGTGAACATGGAAACAGTTGGATCAAAACCATACATGGTGAAGTTGAAACGTTATTCTCTCCTAAGCTGTTTCTGAAATATGTTAGGGTTATTTCAGTGCCTGAAGAATAAATAGAACTTGAGGCACTCTGGAGTGTATGTGAGAGACTCTGAGTTTTCCCAGGCAGAATCTCTTACCCAATTATTTTTTAGCTTTCATTCTGGCTTTAGAAAACTTTTCTGCAGCTGTCTATGTGTCCAGATAGACCAACCTGCTTATGTAAAGACAGGAGAAAAGTCTCCTCCTCATGCTGTGTTTCTTGGCATTGCTAAGATCAAAGCACTGAAGGAAAATAGAAAACAAATGACAAAACCTCAGTGACAAGCTGACATTATCCTTAGTCTGAGCCTTTCTTTAACAGAGGGAGAGAACAAGTAACAGAAATGTAGCCAATTATAACAGTGTTGGACTCACTTCTGGCTTCTTCTTTCCTAGTCCAAGGGGTCCTTTCATTGAGAAATGCAAATCAGTAGCAAAAGCTATGGGTGGAAAGCTTGTCTAACTGGTGCAGTCTTAACGGTTCACTACCGGTCCCTCATTCGGTGACCCCTGTGGCCATGATCCTGTGGCCCCATTGGCCACGCAGAGGAGATAGCCTCCTCTGCTTTCTGGCTTTGTTTCTCTATTTTATCAATATTAAGGTATCCTCTTTGAGTTATGTGAGCATTTGACGCAATGAGAACTGGCCTGTTAACATGACACAGTCTTATAAACCTGGAACACAACCCCTTAGCTAAAACTGTGTGTGAGAAGTGATTTCTTCCTTTCTGTAAAAGTGTGCATTTGCACCAGCATTTCCAGCTCCCTGGTGGAATTACCGCCACGTGTACCTGGTACTCTCTTCTAGAAGAACGGTGGGATGTGGAGGGTTGGAAGCATCTCTTTTCCAGAGAAGAATTTCCTTCTAATTCAGCACGAGAAAATAACAAATCCTCAGATTCATGTCAGTTTGTGTTATAGATCTCAGGGTCTTTCTTAGGCACGTCTTTTCAGTAGCAGACCCAGCAAACATCATAGTGAAGAGAAAGAGAAAATCTAGGTCAAATTTTTGGTTGTTCTGGGTTTTATTTCATCAGATTTTGGAATGGATGAAATGAATTTTATATATAAATGTATTTTGTTCAACTTCAAAGTGCTATGTAAACTAAAGATACAATGATAGTGACATTTAAACATTCGAAGAAATTTGCTTCCATTGATAGTGTTAAAATATATACAAGGGTAACTATTTATCAGGAAATTTTCCTAAGGGTACATGGATTATATTAGCCAGGCCCTGAATTCAGTATAGTTTTCACCTTGTAAGAGGAATAACTTACTATTTCCATTCATAAATGTGAAAATGAAGGTTCCAAAAATCATGCAACAGATAAGTGGCAGAACCACAGATCCTTATGAATCCAAAGTACGTGTTCTAGGTATTAGTTTTGGTACCTGACATGAAAGCTGTATTTTTCATTGTACCCACAAAACACCTAATAGATAACTACCTCTACTGGTCACGGACTAGATTTGTTAAGTATATTTTGGCGAGTATTTTATTTTAAATAAAACATCTTGGAAGACTTAAACAATTCTGTATTCTTTATGAAGGGAGCAAGTACGAATAGGCTGCCAGGAACCGGAGAACAGCAGTGATTCATCATCAAGACCCTTATCTTTGGTGATAAAGAGCGCTGGGCTCAGTGCCCAGAGACAGGAGCCTGCCGTGTTCCGCTGTGAGGTGTGTGGAAGTTCTATTTCTGGAATACAGCACCTGCACATTCCTCTGGCTCTGAAATTCAAGGGTTCTCTTACACAGCCTATCTTTGAAAGAGGCTGTATTGTTTATTTAAGTCATGTATGGCTCAAACCAGAGAGAAGACGTTCTGTGATTGATTCCAGCGATGGTGGCAAAACCCTGAGTGGACTCACAGCCATGGAGTTGTATGTTTTAAATTGCGAATGTTGTGGTAAGTGACTTATTAATAAAACTGCTGAAAACAATATGCATGTATATAAAATTTAAAAACTCCACATACTGTGCTTCATTGGCACATTGTTTCTCAGAAAAACAGGAGCTGAGGATTGATACTAGGATGACTAAAGGATAAAGTAAAATTATGCTGAGTACCATGAATATTCTTCCGGGCTGCAGCGTGATGTGAGAAGAGTTATCTGGCAGAGACACTTGTGGTGTGCTCTTTGGAACAGAGCTTCTCTCCAGCAAGCTTGTCTCACCTTGGCAGCTTTAGTGTGGGTTGACAGGACAGAAAATGTTCCTCTTCTTCAGAAGGTTTCTGCAATCCTTTAGACTCCACACCCTGCAAATGCATTTCCTGTTGCCAGTTTTCTTCCCATTTTACAGATGCAGAAACTGACTGGGAAAATGGTAAGTTATTTATTCCTTCCTGATCATCCAAGTACTGATGGAATGAATTTAGAGTCTAGATGCCCGTGTCGTTACTAAATGGCACAGTGATTAACAAACAACACTTTAATTTGAAATACTTTAGTTTAACACAACTGTGTCTTGTGTAGACATGGAACTTGTAGTCCTATGTTTTTAGACTCAAGTCTCACTGTGCGAGTCCAATGCAAGTATAGTTTGCTCTTGGACTTTGTGTTTGTCCAGACTTCTTCGCCCTGATTCAGGATTTGAAAATAGGTCATCACTGCAAGATAATAAGATCAATAGGGTCAACATGTAAATGAACGATACCATGTTTTCCTTGTTAAAATACACGCACAGATACTAAATGAAGAAACAGACATGCAGAGTAACTAAATTTTCTGAAAATATCTGGATCTGTCCTGTATCTTTAGACCTCACTCTGTTAAAAGTGTTTTAAGGCAATTTGTGTCAAAGTAAAAACCAAGTTTGGAAATCCTTGGCTCTTTCTGAAAAGTGAGGTCTTGTTAGTGAGCTAAGGTGATCGTTTTCCTAGTGTCAGTGCCATGTGTGAGTTTGCTGTCACGTGTCACATTGCCCCTCAGAACCTCCCTCCCATTCACCCAGTAGCAGCCATATGTAGTGAAGCAAATTTTGCAAATAATGATAAGATTGTGTAGGTGTTGAACTGAGTATCACTCAACAAGCAATCTGCACACATTTCGTTGTTCGGGTAGGAAATTTCTATTTAGCCTATGGCTTTGGGTGTGACTGGGAGCCAGTTTCTTATTCAGAGGCTGGTGATGGCATATTTCCCCACCTTGCTGGTTTTCTTGGGATTTCTGGCCATCCTGTCTAGGTCCCAGCTCTAGCAGGTGCATCTCATCAGCATACGGAGGATGCAAGGACTAAGCTGCTCCATCAATGCTGACTGAGGAGCCCTGAGTCACTTTCCTCTGACAAATACCTGCCGGGCACAAGACTGCAAAACCCCAGGCAGAGCCTTCATGGGCATCTGCCTAGTATGTTCCTGCCTAGTTTTGTTCCTGTAAAAGAGTAAAAGATTCTTGCTGTATTTCCCTCAACACTTTTAAAATTATTAATGCTTTTCATCCACTGATTGGCAACATGAGTCAGATATTATCTGTGGAGGAATTATTTTTATATGAATCAAGTACACCTGAAACAGACAAACCCACCTTAGTCACCAGAGAGAGCTTCAGATAAATGATTTTCTTCCTCATTCATTTATTATATTAAAAAATAATCCTTTACAGAATGCAAGCATGAACACTTGTTGCTCTGGGCTGAAGCATGTTTCCTCAAATGTGGGAGTTTGCAGAAATGAGGATTTTGTGAGACAATTAAGTTGACTATTTGACCTCCGTCAAAGGATTAGTGCCTTGTAAGAAGCTCCAGACTGCTGCTCCCTCTCCCCTCTCTGCTTTATCCTCTCTCCTCCCTCTTCTCTCCCCTCTTCTCTCTCCTCTTTCTCCCTCTATCCCTCTATCCCTCCCTCCATGTGAGCACATGGGGGAAAAGCAGCCAGTCAGAAACCAGGCAGAGAGTTTTCGCCATAAACAGAACCTGACCTTGATATTGGACCACTGTTAAGAAATTAATTTTTGTCATTGAAGCCACTCAGTCCATGGTATTTGTTATAGGGAGAAACAAGCTGCCTAACACCTTGTCAGGCAGCAAGCAACAGTGTAAATATGACTCAATCATTTTGGGAAGCCAAGCAATCGGGTGCTTTGTTTCCTACAGTAGCTGAGCTTAATTACCCAGGTAAAAATCTGCTTACACTTAACTGCACAAAACTCGAGGAGGCTGCACCTGTAGCAAATTTTAGCATATCATGTCTTGTATAACTTTTAAGTTTTTCTAACAGGTTAAAAGATATTGTGGTTGAGTGATAGAATTCTGAGTATTTTGTATGTTACTTTTGTTTATGTCCTATAGGTAATGGCAAAATCAGAAAGACAAAGCAAGGTCAGGATAGAGTCCAGGAAGAGAAAACATGAGCCTGAAGAAGGAGTTGTAGACTACTTTGACTGTCGAAACCGTATTGTCTCATTTTAATAGTGTAGTAGGAACAGAAATAAAAAAACTTCCACATCGGACTGTAATGAACACCTGCTACTAGACTTGTTTTCTTATGAGAAATTGTAAGATTTCTCATGGGGATCTATCTACATCTACATCTACATCTTCATCTTCATCTACATCATCTCCATCTCCATCTCCATCTCCATCATCTCCATCTCCATCAGCTATATCTTTGTATCTTTCTTTCAGGTTTTCCCACAGCACAGGACTATGATGATTGAGAAGGAAGGTATATGGGACAAGCTCTGAGATTTACCCTATTTGTCCAAAGGTACTTTTCCTACTGTGACCCAAGCGATAGAGACCAAGTATAGTGTCAGTCTAACTGAACTGAGCAGGTGGAGACTATGGACATGGCTAAATTTGCAAGATAGGACACAAACAACCAACACAAACTAAAGTAAGGGTGAGCTTTGTATGCATGAGATGGGAAAAGCAAGAGCTATAAATCTATCAGGAGGTTCACTTTGTTTCTTTAACCAAGAACAAGGCCTAACAGAATAACTGCTGAAGGGCTGACAATGCGTTTCCCTCAGTGCTGGGAAACACTGGAGGTTCCAGTCCAGCCAGGGTGAAGTCTTTGATGAGTGCCTTGGAAATTTAACAGAGATTCCAGAGAAGGCACGTGTTTTGAGTGAGGGCCACATTAGGATGTAAGGAGCCCATTCAAAGAGTAAGGTTCAAAACAAAATAGACTCATTTTTAAAGACTAGAACCCAGGAAGAGCAAAAGATTCCATCAATAGTGGACTTGGCTGCGAGAATAAAATACAGCCCTTTTAAAATAGGGCATTATGGCCCAGTGTGTCTACAACATGACGCACATGTCTAGCATACAGTAAGAACTTACTTGAATTGCATAGAAAGGAGACTGTAACACATAAACAGAAAAAGATTATCTTATGGAAACAGGCACTGAGGTGACTTGGATATTGGTGTTCACACACACGATAACATTAAGGAAACTATCATAGATAATGTTTGATTACTGAAAGGGAAAGATAGTCATACTGAGAAAAACAAAGGCATTTTAGCAAAGAAATGAGATCTGGAAGAAAGAATCCGATGGATTCTGGAACTAAAATCACAATGAAAAGGTCATTATGTGGGCTTAACAGCCAATTAGAATCAGTGGAAATTGTCAATGAATTTGTTGATAAAATTATACACTCTGAAGAACAGAAACATTGAAAAATTCAGGGAACGTTCACTGTCTGTTGAAATGTATTCGGTTTGTAGTTGGAGGGAAAAGTAACCAGAGGGAAAGGGAATTTTTTTGTTATTTTAAAGAGGAAAAAGTAACAATAAAATAGTTTCAAAACAGGTTAGTAGGAGAGTTACAGCTATTAATACATTGCATATTGTTGTCTTTATAGCAGTTATTTGGAGTACAAGATGTGGGCGTGCTATCTTGTCCAAAGACTATTAGCACAAACCTTTCTTTTCAGTGAACTCAGAGGTACTAGCGGTATAACTATCTTAACTCTCTTGTGTATAAATATGTTTTTTCTTGTTTTTTTTCTTCCTTTCCCTTTTCCTCCATCACAGTTTGCCTTTTCTTTTGAACAGTTTCATCCCAATTCACAATACCTATTATGCATTTTGGATCTTATGTACTTGTTCAATTTGTCACACTAATGAGACAATATGATGTTTACACATGAGTCTGATTTATTTCACTGATGAGTATGGTCTGGAGTTGCATCCATTTACTTATAAAAGTCTCTGGTTTATCCTTCTTGATGTCTGAGTAGTACTCACTTATTAAATAACTCACATCTTTTTTAATCCTTCCCTCCATTGATGGACATATGGGTTGGTTCCAAGACCTAACTATTACAAATTGTGCTGCAATAAACATGGGTGTGTGTTGCTGTGGTACATTTTTAATTCCTCTAGGAATATACTCAGAAGGAGAATAGCTGGGTCTGGGTGGAATGGGACCTCTAGTCCTATTTTTTAAAAGAATCTCTACACTGATTTCCATGGTGGTTGTACCAGTCTACACTCCCACCAGCAGTGGAGAAGTGTTCATTTCTCCCAATAGCCCCTCTGGCATTTGTTAGCGGTTGATTTTTTTGAGCCATATTTTCTGGGGTGAGTTGGAATCTCAGAGTTGTTTTAATTTACATTTCTTGAATGACCAATGATGTTAAACATTTTTTTGTGTATTTATTTTCCAGTTGTATTTCTTCATCTAATAAATGTGTATTGATCACAGATGCCCATTTTTTGGTTCTTAGAATTTGGGGGGGTCTGAATTTTTTCAGATCTTTATAAGTTCTAGATATAAGTCCTTTGTCTGAGGCATGACTGGCTATAATTTTTTCCCACTCTATGGGTTGTCTTTTCACTCTGTTGGTGATTTATTTTGTTGTGCAAAGGCTTTTTAATAAGATGAGATCCCATTTGTTGATTCTTTGTAATATAGAGAGGAAAATATTTGAAATGCTAGTGGCTGAAAAATTCCTCAACTTGATAAATATTATAAATTTAAATATCCAAAAAACTTAAAGCCCAAATAAAATGATGAAGACCTAGAAACATTACAGTTATGCCACTAAAAGCAGAGCTAGCAAGAAAACATTTTTGATTTTGTTTTTGGTACTGGGAACTGAACGCAGGACAAGAAAATTTTTTAAAAAGTCTTGACTACTAACTTTCGGGAATGATTGAATATATTTTACAGTGAATCTATAAAAAAGTGATTTGTTTTTAAACCTCAAGAGAAAAATGAGCCTCCAAACTCATAAATAATTCAGGAAATCTCACCATGGCGGAGATTAATCAGATAGGGAATTGGAGCAAAAGACTTAGTAATAAGTAATTTGTATTTTCCTCTGCTTTTCATTTTGTCTTTTTCTCTGCACAAGAGAGTTTATCAGCAGGAGTAGTGACCAGAGATGGCTCGAAGATTTATTCTTCTGGCATCACTCTGCTAATCATTTTTTCCCTAAAAGCCTAATGTAGCATTTATTTCATCTCTGTTAATAAGCTTAATAAATGTAAAATATTGAGTAATTGAGTATCTACTATGTGTCAAGTGCTTTTTATTATATGATATCATCTGATCACTGTACTGTTCCTTAAAAATAGGATTTATAATTAACTGTTTCTACATTTGAGAGCATGAAAGCTTGCAGAAGTTAGGAAAACTTACCCTAATCATACATTAACTTTATAAGGAGTTTACACCCAATGTTATCCAATTCTAAAACAAATGTTTTAGCTAATATTATCCAAACAATTTTATGATTACTTGAATTTAGGAGACATTTCTGTTTGTTTTAGTTTATCTTCTATTTTTTAAAACAAACTTTGAAATATTTCTTGTAGAACTTCCAATACAAAAATATACCTTTGATAGCCAAATTCTCTAATGAGCTCTTTCACCGAAAAGCAGTTAAAAGGTGGACTTAATTATTATTGACCATATTTAAACAAGTGCTAAACTTTGCCATATTCGCTCCCAAGGGCAACTGTTCTCTTTGTAACAGATTCTCATTTGATCCACACTAATATGTCTTCCAAGACCACAGTCACCGAGGAAGAAAGCTTTGGAGAGTCTTGCGGAGACAATTCTGCGTAAAAGTGACTTAGGGTACAGCAACCTCACAGGTGAAAAAAATAGCACAGATGTTCACCACAGAGGAAAACACGTCCACAGAGAAGCTTATCTGCCAATTTATAATAAAAACTGGAGCAAAGATGGCAAAGTTTAGCACTTGTTTAAATATGGCCAACATTTGTATAATCATTTCAGTATTTTTGGTACATCTTTGTAATATTTATAAAGTTCAATTAAATGCGGAAGTTCAATTAAATGCAGAATCAATGACAGTCAGGATTTTATAGTCTAAATTTATTACTTATGATTTTCTGATGGCGTAAAGAAGCATGTTAGCATAATAATTAAGTCCACCCTAATTATTTTAGAGATTTGAGATTTTAGAGTAATTATAAAGAATATTTTATAAACGACACGGTGCTCGCATAAGGACAGGTGCATTAAACAAAGAGATGGAATACAGAGACCAGAAAAACACCCCACATCAATTGATTTTTAGCCAAGGTGTCAAGAATGCCCAGCAGACAAAAGGTTGTCTCTTCAACAAACAGTGTTGGGAAAACTGGATATCTTCAAGCAAAGCAAAGACACTGGGACCTTATTTCAGATACAAAAATTCACCATTCAGATATAAAAATTTACTCAACATGGATTAAAGACTTAAATATAAATCTGAATATGAAAAACTACTAGAAGAAAATGGAAGAGGAAAGTTTCATAACTTGGCTTAGATAGTGTTTTTTTTGTACATGATCCCAAAAGTACAGGCAACAAAAAGCAAAAATAGACAGATGGGATGGCATCAAGCTAAAAGCCTTCCACACAGTAAAGGAAAATGTTAACAAAAAAAGAGAAAATATTTACAAGGGCACTGGTAGGGGGCTAATGCCAAAAAGGTATAAGAAATTCAATAGTATAGCAAGCAAACACATACTTGATTAAAAAATGAGCAAAAGCCCAAAAGGACATTTCTCAGAGAAGACATCGATCAGTGGCCAACAGTACAAGAATAAATGCTCAACATCACCAATTGTCAGGGAAATGCAAACCAAAAACAGAGGGACATGTCACTTCACACTTGTTAGAATGGTTATTACTAAAAAGACTAAAGACCACAAGTGTTGGCAAAGGTGTGGAGAAAAGGGAACCCTTGTACACTGCTGCTGAGAGAAAAATAAACGAATACAGCCATCGGAGAAGACTATGAAATTTCCTTAGAGAGCTAAAAATAGAACCCTAGGTCCCTTCCTTATTGGAGTGGGACAGGATCTAAGCCCCTCAGTGAATCCTGAAACTGCAGACAGTGGTGAACCCTGAATGTACCATATTTATTTCTATGCATAGAAACCTGTGACCAAGTCTAATTCCTAAATTAGGCAAAGTAAGAGATTAACAGTAAAAATAATAAAGTAGAGCAATTATAAGAATATAGTGTAACAGGGGCTTTGTGAGTGTGATCTCTTTGACAGCGTTTTGTGTAGTGAGCTCGCCCCTGTGGTACCATGAGGTGGCCTCTCTCATACGTGATGAGAGGACGTCAGGGGATGGGTGTAGGTGCTGTGACCCAGCTCGGGGTTTCTCCATTAGGACTACTCAAAGGGAACCGCTGCACACTGCAGTAGCTGGGACAGCTAGCTGCCAAGTGTCTGACAGGTGACCTGCTTGGTGCAGGTGTGAGAGGAGGGGAAGGGCGATTCAAGTCCCAGGCAGGAGGGGGGAGATGTGGCGAGGTTTCCTCATGCTCCTTGGGCAGCATGGCATTTAAAACTTGTGAATTGTTTATTTCTGAAATTTACCATTTAGCACTTTCAACCATAGTTGACCAAGGACAACTGAAGTAAACTACAAATAAGGAAACAGCACTCTATTTCATAACAGTGCATACAACGCCTAGCTTTCCCTTTAATTCTCTCTCTCTCTCTCTCTCTCTGCTTGTTATGGTGGATTTTCTGAAATTTAAATTTTGATAAATTTGTGAATCTTTTCCGCTAGTGGCTTCACTATTTAAAAACTTCTTCCTTACCTTACTAGAAAGTAGTTGGTATTTTCGTTTATCTCTTTTCTTTTACTTCCACTTTTAGATCCGTTTTGTAAAAAATTCTCAGCATTTTTATTCATCATGTCCAAAACTCTGGGTTGGGGGAGGAGTCCATAAACTGGAACTATATTTTTATTTGATTCCATATGGGTTGTCAATTGTTTCATATGTCCCCCATGTTTTTTGAAGGCCTCTTCTGTCTTATGAGAAGTTTCTATCTTTGTATGACTCTGTTTTTACATTCTTTCCTCTTCTATTAATCAATTTAACCTTGAAATAGTCTGTTTGTCAACTTAATTTTGCCATGGTCACATTGTTTCAATTATATTTGCAGTATATAAGATGTCATGCCTTGTACACTTTCTATAATTATCTTGCAGATATTTGCTAGTTACTGTTATCACCAGTTTGGGTTGTTATTATGAATCATATATTCTTGTGCTTTTATATTTCTTCATGAACAGTGTCTTTGTTTAGTAATACCTTTGAATTTTGTATACTTATCTTGAATTCAATTTGGTCTTTAATCACAAATTCATTTTATCTGTTCTAATAATTTATAGATATTCTTGGATTCTCTGTGTAAACTGTCATACTTTTACTCAAAAAGAAAGTTTTAGACCTTTTTTTCTGACCTTAGCTATTTGATTTAATTTGATATGTTGGGTTGGCTAGCATTCTAGTATATTGTTGAATAACAGAGATAATGGACGATATCTTCATATAATGTTTGCTGGTGGTTTTTCATAGAAATCACTTATCTTGTTAATGGGGTTCCTGTCATTTGTCAAGATCTGGATTCCTACATGAGGGAGTATTGAGCTGAGCTTCATCAGTTATTGAAAATATCACTTGTTGATTGTCAAGGTAGCACCTTGCATTGCTTCACCTTGTGCGATGGGTCTTCAGTTTTTTTGTAGGATTGGATTTTTCCGCGTGGACAATCCAATGGTTTACATAAAGTAAGTTTCTTTCTTCATATGTGAGTCCAAGTAGGGGGGAGAGGGGTGGAAAAGAGCATTTGTTTCATGGACTTAATTTCTTCTTTCCTCTGTGTTTTAAGTGGACTTCATTTATGTGGTTTTGGCCTATGCAATTAATTCTAACTTTTCATCCAAGTCATAATCAGTTGGAAGAAAAACAGGGAATCCAGGAGGAGGAAGCATTTGTTCAGACACTGGAACTGGCTCTCCTGGAGGCCTGGGACCATCTTGCAAGGGCTCATGCTCCAGCCTCCCTGGCATCATTCCCAGAAACCCTTTGGTTGAATTCAGCCACTGCTGAACCACTGGACCAACACTCAGAATTATGAAAAATTTAATACATTTTTGTTCTAAGTCATTGAGCTTTGGAGTGTTTTCTCATACAACAATGGTTAACTAAGGCATTGTGTGATTTTTAACTCCCTCTATCTCCAGAAATATGTTCCAAATTGCATACACATTTATATGGCTAGTTGAGATAACACACAGGGAAAGTTTTTAAGTGCTTTTTTCTTAAGTTTTGTTAGTCCCAGAGTAAGTCAGAGTACTCTGAGGTAAAGGTGATCATTTTTATAGAATATATGTTGGATAGCCAAGGTCACGATGTGAGAAAAAAAAGAGAACAGATTGAATACATAAATAACATGGACTTTTAGGGCAGAGAGATAAATTGAAATTGCTTCAATTTAATTGTTGTTTTAATTTAATTGTTAGGTGGAACTGTGTCTGGCTGAAAATGCAAAGCTATGAAAAACAAACGAACAAACAAACAAACAACCAGGACGATACTGATGGGCGAGTTGGAACTATGAATTGTGATTACATTGATATTTGTTCTCTAAGATGTGAGCGTTTTATGGAGAAGATCCATGGTTGTCTGTCTTTTCATAGGAATAACATGACCAGCCCAAGGCCAGGCTCCAGGCTCATTTTCTGTCCTTGATTAAGGCAGGGTGAATCGTGTAGTCCATCAGTCTCCTGATGGAGTTCAGACAAACACAAGCTTTTCAAGTTGCTTCATCGATGTAGTAATGCCTTAATAGCAGATCACATCTTCATTTTATTTTACTGATACAAAATTGGCCTTTTTTTCTAGGGATAAATAATATATCAAGGAAATGATCCACGTAAACTCAATTGAAACTGATGAAGAGAGAAGCCATCTTTTATTGAGCTGCCCAAGCGACCTAGGACAGGGTACTGGAACTGAACTAATAGCAATAATTAATAACTGCAGCTAAAATGCACTGTATTTTTAAATGACACTTTTATATGAAAATTTAAACTAATGAATTAGAAAAATGAAGATTATCTTAAGAAATCCACAGAAAGCAAAAGTTAAAGCAAAATAAAAAAATTTAAGAAAAACTGATGTACCTTTCCCATCCTTGTGATCAGAGGATAAGTTTGGTTATTTTTTTCTTCATCCCTAACAAGTGAACTGGAAAATTAATTGGAAGGTGGAAAAGGGGCCGCAGCATAGGCTGGGGGAAGCCACTGTTCGCCTGGAGGGGAGTGTTAGCTTTCACTTTTGCAGAGTCCTAAGCGTTGAACTTTTCGGTGGTTTAAATATTACAGCTATGTTAGGGTGGCTCTGGCTTCTACTCCAGCCGGTCACCCACTCACGAACTGCCACTTATTTTCAGGCTCCATAATTTGGGCGGCCCTCTCATCTTAGTACCTGTATTTCTTTATGAAAATAGAACTGGTGTTGAAAACACTTCCTTAGAAAAAGAGAAGATTTCACGACCACCTAGCCATGGTCATTTCACCATGTTGGTGGAGTGAGATTTTCTTTCTAAATATACTAGTTGGGTAAAAGTAAAAAAAAAATCAGAGAATGGACCTAAGTGCATCACTTTTTCTTGGTGCTTTCTGCCCTTATAAACTATTTCACATTTAAGTAACTTTTCTAATTTATTTGTTTATTAGTGGAGAATTGAAATAAAAATACAACAAAAACTTGAAAGGTAGAAGAGTCAGTTCATAATGGACCAGGAAGTGAGGCCATCATAAGGGTCTGCCTGATTTTACAAATAAGAGAGGTTCTGAATTATCTTCCTCTGTGTCTTTTGGGGTAGAACGAGAAGAAATACGAAGCATGGAGATATAGGTCGTGGTCTAGGATTCAAGTTGAACAGAGTCCAAAAATAAATAAATTTATAAATGGGATCAAATGATCTTGTTATATACAAACACAGCTCCCTACTAGTATTTCTCCTTTTATAGATTTATGACAATGGAAAAACACTTAATCCATACATAAAATTTTACAGGCCTGCATAGAGTTAAAACTCCACAAGGGAAAGGACTTGATCTGTCTTGCTCAGTCCTTAGCAGTTGATTCATATTTACTCTAGTCCTAAAATCCCAGCACTAGGGAGCACTAGGGAGGCTGAGGCAGGGGGATTATCGAAAGTTCGAGGCCAGCCTGGGCTACATAGTGAGACTGACTCACAAATGTGTAAACCAAATGAATGAACTGCTTTATGGAAGACTAGGAACAACTCATAGTGTAGATTGATAGTTCTCCAAAAATAGTGTACCAGAGAGGTGATTGTTGATTTTATGAATGAGAGGCTGATCCTCACTGCAATCAACCTTCTTCGTGAAAGTAGAAAAGGCTTTTGGATATGGAGTTCTATAGATACTGGGATTTCAAAAGGTTAGTTTCCTTGAAAAGCCTAGATCATTCTAGAAACTTCCTCTGTGCTTCAAGAACCTGCCCTTGTCTGGACTCCTGGTTTTTCAGCACAGACCAAGTAAATATCTGGCATCATAGTGGAAGCACAAATGATCTTTGCCGGCTGAGAGATTGGTGTAACAGCTCCCATCATGCTTTAGTGTGGGACAGATGCTTCTTGTGCTGATGGCATTTTCTCTTGAGTAACACTGGTTTGAGAAATCATAAGAACATTATGAACAAATGGGCTGTAATAATTTATATGTAAACAAATCTTATCTTCTGAGTGGGTTGGAGAAGGTGATGATTCCAAGGGCCTATGGAACATGGTCAGAGTTCATGCTTCAAAATATGAACAGTCATTTATAGCCGAATGAAAGAATAGTGGCATGAAGGTAATGAAGTACACAATTTGGAGGAATCAAGTTAGTCATCCTGCTTGATTTAGCGCATATTGGTATGTGGCAAAAATTATAAAGTGCTAGTAACTAGAGCATGAGGTAGGAAAGTCTATTGGAAATAATTTTAAGGAAATTTTTCCATTAAAGCAAGCAATTCATTTCTTTGTGGAACATTATTAAGTGAGAAGAGACTTCAGGAGAAAGGGTGCGTTCCTTGTTTTTCTACTTTTTTCTCTGTAGATATGGATGTGTTTCAGGATGCAGTATTCTAGAAACGAGAAATGTTCTTTTTGTGGTGCGAGTCTTAGGTCTGCAATCTCAGGCCAAAGAGATAATGCAGGAAGGTTTTAAGAGTGGGGAGGCAGCAGTTAAATCTGAAGTCAGTTCAGAGTAGTATGTGAATATAGCCAAGGCTTAAGGCTTAAGGCTCCAGCTTCAAACTGACAAAAGAAGGCAACACCCTCAGGATGAGGACAGAGGCCTGGAATTGCCTCAAAGGGTTGTGATGAGAGGGCAGATCTCACGGCAGCTCTGCTGAGTTCTGGCTGTTGCTCCCAAACCGCTGCCAGCTCCTGCTGCCTTTTCAGCTGGCCTGTTGGTGGTTCGAGAGTGTACAGAACAGTGCAGCTCTTGAGAAGGATCTCATGTTAATGAAGATCATCCTAAGTCAGCCTGGGCATCCCTGGGCATCTCATCACTGCAGGGATGGTAAAGGATGTCAAACACTCGTGTTAACCTATGATTTTGGGGTAAGGGGAAAGAGGAGGAGAAGCAGCAAGCCACACAGGAAGAGCTGCACTAGTGCAGTGAGCACAGCCAGGCTTTCTGCACAGGTGAGACTGTCAAAGATGCCCCGCTGAGGGTGGCAGAGGCAGGATGCTTCCAATAGACAGAATGAACATGGGTGGCAAGGACTTGCTCTCTTTGAAGGTCAAATTATCCATTGAGGACACTTACAATAAAATGAAATGCAGAATCTTTTTGGGAAAAGAAATGAAGTAGGAGTTAATGATCTTTAAACTATGCATGATTGCAACCTGAAATGCCAAAGTAAACAGAAATATTAACACAACAATGGCATTCTAACTCAAAGAATGTTTAGTTTTAAATATTTGTGTGAGGATGTCAGCTGCTTACTGAACGCTCCTGAAAATGAAGAGGGTGTTTTCAAGTGCACCCTACCAGACCTGGAGCCAAGATAACAACCCTAACACAGGAACAAAAGATTAAAAAACACCGAAGTCCTTTGCTACTTCTTGACCATTATTTTTTTAAAGAAAATTGTAGAGCCGCCCTTCATGGCACATCCCAGCAGTCGGCTTCCTTTGGTCTTTAATTAAATATGTGCCTCCAACCTAATTAAAATGTGTGAGCTAATTGACTTCATATCAAAGTAAGGTTAGAGCTAACCGGTGATTATAAGATAGAAAAACAGAATCTGAGAATTTCAAAGGCTTCTAAATAATATCAAATGAGTGAGCTTGTTTAACGACAGGAGGTAGAACAAACTAAAAAAGAATCAAGATGTGTTGTGTACCTGTACCTCCTCCCTAAAATGAATGTAAAGTTCATATACTGCAAACAGGTGCTAATAAAAAGTTAAAAAAATAATATTGTATTGAGCTCAGAAAGCTTCTTAGGGCTAAGACGTGTTTCAACTCTGTTTATCTTAGTATTGAATCAAGTTTTTGTTGGCCAGGTCAGCAATTGTCTCATGAAAATGTTGAAATTATCTCATTGCACTGGAATTTCAGTTTATCCTCCGTGCTTGTCAGGGAGTGGGTCACTGTCTTTCTTGTTGCAATGCTGTTTGTCCTAATTAGGATGGATAGGGAGGCAGAGGCAGGGAAGCACGTACTGCCTCACTTCAGTATGAAACATCTGTCGCTTTGGCCTCAAAGAATTGTTCTGAAATTTCACCTCACAGACGGGACCCTGTGGTAGTTCAAATTAATGTGTTTTTTAATTTCCTGAGGAAGGTCAGAGATCATCTTTTCAATCATTATCTAATCTAATCTTGGGATCTGAGAGTGATATGAAATGAAGCAAAAGAGAGTAACAACCAAAATTTGGGATAATTTCCCACAGTATAAGGTATAACTGAGAGTAGGTTGTAACTCAGGGGAACTGTATAATTTATTCTCAAACAGATTTGAAAAGGATCCTGTTAGAATTAAGTCAGGAAAACAGGACTAAGTAGAAGTAAGGCAAATGTCAGTTTAGCCCTCCGGACTGTATTTCCAAGCCTAACACATAATTTCTTCAGCTTTCTAGTGTCTTCGATAGCTAAATAAAAAGTGTACCCACCCTTCCCAAAGATAAACTCTTTATTCTTCAGTGCTGTGTCTTTATGAGAATACCTGATGTTTCATAAACCCTGTGCCTCTCTGATCTTATCAGGAATACACATTTATGATTTGAAAAATGAATTGAAGTAACTGAGAAATAACTGACCACAAAGAGTTCCAGGGGTCACACACACAGACCTGTACTCTCTAAGATAGAAAGGAAGTACGCTTATAAGGCAGTAAGTGATGCATGAGTGATAAACATTCTAATTGCTCATAAGTATTAGATTAAATAGTAGGTCATTAACTATCAGAGAAAATAGAAACACAGGTGGTACCTCTGTTCATGGACTTAATTCTTTGCATGATTCTGGTTGCAAACTGAATTGGATGAGAACCAAATCAAACTTTCCCACAAGGTCAATATTGAACCCCACTATTGAATTCGATTCTAATTCTTGTCCAATTCAGTTTTTAACCAGAAGAGTGGAAAAAAATTAAGTTCGTGAACCAAGGTACCACTGTATATTGTGGTGGGCTTCATTCATATCTGTGTTTACCTTTTCCCCATGTATTTTACTTATTTTGATTTACTTTATGTTCTTCATTCATAATTCAAATACAGAAAGTCATCTAGTACTAGGAAAAAAAGTATCACAAACACCCGAGAATAAAGGTGTTATTTGCTTATCAGCTGATTGGCTGATTGGCGTATTGGTTTATTGGTACTGGGGGTTGAACTTGGGGTCCCACACAAGCGGGTGTTCTACCTCTGAGCTGACCTCCTGAGACGAATGTCAGCCGCTGCTCTCTGGGTCACTTTTTGCAGTTGCCAGTATTGAAGTTGTTCTTCAATATCAAAGCTATCGTTCGGAATCAGGTGCAAATCCTACTGTCTCCGCTTTGTGCTGTTCTTGCTTCTGTGAGAGTGTGAACACAAGGCCCCTAACAGAAAAGCTCCCTGTGGAAATGGAGCTGCGAGCCAGGCTAGAGGGCCGTGCAGACCAGCTCTGCGCTTTCCCCTCTGAACACCTTCCCCACGCCTGCTCTCCTCCGCCTCTCCCTGCAGGGCGGCGTCTCCATCGGGCCGTTATTCTGACATCTCCCTGTTTTAATTTACAGACTCTCTTTTCATAGCTAAAGTCCTTGCTTTCCCTCCTTACTTTGGGCCTAACCGATCAACTATTATTGTATGGCATTTTCCTAACGTGGGAGGCAAAGTATCTGTTCATTCAGTTAATACCTTTTTATTAAGAACCGATTACAGTCCTGACGCAGTGATCAGCAGAGAAGAGGAGATGAAAATCCTGCTCTTGAATAAAAGAAAGATGATAGGGTTTCGCGGACCTGGGAAGGGAACCTAGAGAGGCGGGCGGTGCAAAGGAGTGGAGAGGGGGAGAGGTAAGAAAAGCATCGGTGTGTCATCCCGGTGTGTGCCAGTCCGTGTGGTGAACGCGGTATCGACTGTAAACTGATACGGAGAAAACGATTTTAAAAAATCCCTGCTCTCAGACTGTTGGAGGATAAAAGAAATCTACCTTTTCAGGTTTGTCAAAAAAGGATGAAATATGTAAAAACAACCATTTTTATACTTTATTAGTTCTCTCTAAACAATGCTCTGGCACTTATCCTATAGTGTGTATTGCATTTATATTACACGTCCATGTTAATGAATAGAGAAATGGAAATCATAGGAATATGCTCACTTTGCCTCTGTGGAGATGCATGTGACCGTGTAATACAAACTAGGAATTTGCTTTGGGCACTTGCTGGATCATTTCCCTTTTTTTCCTGTTATTAAACAAAATACATTCATCTCATCTGTCAGTGGTTTCTCAGTGCTGCTGTGCTTTTTCCCCATTGACGGGACATTCAAGATTGATTCCAAATTTCGGCGCTCCAGAAAGACACACTGTCTGGCACATGTTCCTTTCACAGATGTGAGGACTCTCGTGGGAGAGTCCCAGTGGCTAAGCCCGAAGACAAGGTGCACTGCACAGAGAAAAACACTGATTGTCGCAGGACGTTCTTCAGTATCCTGAGAGAATCAGTTTGGAGGGAAAGTGTCAAGTATAAAGGGAAATGGTTTATTTTAAAGTAGCAGGACAAGGCTGAATTTCCCTTTTATTAGAAGCAGAAGCCTCTGTGTTTTTTTTTTTTTTTGAGGCAGGGATCACTGTAGCACAAGCTTGCCTTGAACTCCCAGCAACCCTCCTGACTCAGCCTCCTGAGTGTTGGATTACAGGCATGTGCCACCATGTCCAGCTCTCTTATCCACTTAACAATGTGAAACAATAATTGTCAAAAAATATAGACAAGAAAACAACATTTTCGCTGTATTCTTTTGGTGTGAATCATAAAGCTTCACCCATTCAAGAGAATACACAGGGCTTGTTTATTTTTAAACTTTATTTAAACAGCTGCTTCTGAAAACTTTAGGGTGACAATAAAGAACTTGTCCAAGGAATCAACATTATAAATGGCCAAGAATTAAAAATAAATTTAAAATTACCTCTCAACCAACCTCAATTCTGATTTCAAATTTACAGAACCACTTCAGGTTGAAGACAGTTATTTACAAAGCTAAGCACAAGGAGTTAGCGGGAAACCAGTCTTAATTAACCAAGTAACCCCCTTCTCTGTTTTTCTTCCCCTGCTTTGTATGCATGGCTTGTTTAGTTTCAAATTTACCTCTTGACCGGATTTTATTTTTGCCTATCTTGATTAAGAGGTCCAGAAGCAACTTCATGAACCAAGAACCAAAACTCCAAAAAGATTTGTTCAATGACAGCCTGCGTTATTTGACACTGTGTGAAATATTACATCTCTGATGCCAGGAGCCTTGGTTACGTGCTGAACTATCTTTCGTCCAAGTTCCTAGCTGAGCTTTATAGCTGCTGCTGCAGCAGTTAACATAGTGTAACGCTGGCTCAATTTCTGAAGATTAACTGTCTGTCTGTCTGTCTGTTTGTCTGTCTCTTTCTCTTTGGGAGGGTCAGATAGTAAAGTCTTTTCAAGGAAGTGTCGTTTGGGGCTTTCTCCATTGTATCCATTGAAAGTAGATTATATTACCAAATTATTAACTAAACGTATCAATCTATTTTTCAGATGATAGTCAAATGATAATAATAAGAAGCTAATTTCACTTTAATAAGGGAGCTCAGGAAGGAGATCTAAACCCAGGGTGAGTACAAACTGCACTGCCCCATGCAGCGCCTGCTGCCCTCGGCACCCCTCACACCGCGTCGCCTGCTGCCCTCTGCACTCCTCACACCGCGTCGCCTCGGGTCTGGCTGGTCCCAAACTGGCTTTTCTGCTTCCTGACCATCCAAGCTACTTGCTAGATTATCACACCTCACAGAATATTATCTAATGGGTTCTTAATATTTTAAATGAAATGTCCATGGTATATTTACCTATTTTGGAGCAAATTTATTATGAAAGATAAAAAGGCACTATTATCCAGCTGCACCTAATCTTTAGGAATTCAGGTAAGGATTTCAGGCATCATTGCTTGTTTCTGAGGGGCAGCAGCTATATTTTCTAAGGCCCACTGCTTAGGGTCTCCCTAATGTTGACTGGTGTCCAACAACAGATTTCCATTTTGATCTTATTGATGTAATTCAGGGTCATTCTGAGCCTCTTGTATTTCTACTTTTGACCACTCTGCATGTACAATACACCCACCAAATTAAAATCCACCCATATTCTTCATTAAATATAATTTATACTGCATTTATGAGAGTAGAGTTGCAGTTGACTAGTTGATGTAATGTTTTCTGGTAGACTTTTCAATTAAGCATTTATTAAGTTCCATTTTGTATTTTGGAGCCGAGAATTCATTTTTCAGGTTTTAAATAATTTCTGTAGAACTTTAAAAAAATCTAATAGCCTAGTGGCATTGGGCTCTAATAACTAATGGATAAAATGGCCCTCATGGTATTACTTTAATAGAGGAGTGTATTTTAAAACTTCATTTAAAACTAGCTGCCTTCTAATAAATGCATGCTTATTTTTTAAAGCAAACTATCACACTGAATTACCTACATCTGTTATAATTCATTCATTTTTTGAAAAATATATATGTTTTTTCTTCATAGATGATTGCCTTTTTTATTTCCACATTAGATATTTAGGATATAAAGTTACAAGTCTTCTTCTTTACAGTGGTTTTGATAACTTGCCACTCCTGGTCTCTTTTTAATCAGCCTGCTTGCAGGGAAGCCTCAGGTTTGCAGAGAAACCTCTCTGAGGAAGGAGCCGATCAGTCCCAGCATTGCAGTGCCCCCCGACGGGGACCAGGTGCCTTCCTCCACCCTGTGCCTCTCCAGAGTGCCACCTGGCTAGCAGGTGGATCGAGGTGTGCTGAGCCCCCGCTGTGCGAAGCCTCAGAGAAAGGCAGCTGTGGGACGCTCTGAGAAGATGCCCAACATCCAATGCCAAGACATGGGCACACTTGGTCCATGGTGTTCAGAGATCCTCACACTTTTTAAACCTGGGGAGTGTTTTGGGAGAGTCTGAAGACTCTTCTCTGGTCAGTTGAAAGTTACTTTCTTTGTGTATTTTTGGTGCATTTCCATCCCTCACCTAACCCCACAGGCCAGAAGTGGTTTTCCTGCTCTGGGCTGCCTTATTAGCCTCCCTGCTGTCTGGGTGGGGAAATGCACTTCCAAACCCTCTGAGTGTGCAGAGAGTCATTGAAGCCCCATGCAAGTTAGTTCTGCAAGGAAAGATTTCCACAGAGGTTGGTGTGTAGTGGTAAAGACAGTAAAAGTTTCAGTGCTCACATTAGGAAAACAAAATGCATCATTAAATCTCACATCTTGCTTTTTTGGAGGTAGGCAAAGTGGCACATGCCTGTCATCTCTGCCACGTGAGAAACTGAGGCAAGCAGGTCTCTTGAGCACAGGCATTTGGGGCCAGCCTGGGGAACATAGTGAGGTCCTGTGTGAGGGAAAGGTGCTTTTTGACTCAGTGTTTTATAGTCTGATTGCACTGTGGTAGTTGGTTAGTTAATTCCAGGGTGAATCACACGACATGAGAAGGCTATTTTTTTGGTTGCCGTCCTTCAGCCCTGAAGGCAAGCATCAGTTGTGTTCTTATCCCCATCTAAATTGCCCTTTGCCCAAAAGATTTCCACTGCACGTCTCCGATGGGCCTTAGCTTTGGGCTGTGTGCAGAATTCATTCTCTCTTGCTTGGAAAACCTGAACATAATGTACAAAGCTCTGGTCATGCTGTCCACTTTTAGAGGATGGTTTGGAATTCACAGCAGCAGGAGCGAATGTTCTGGAATGCTGGCCAAAGAGCAAGAAACAGTGTCCTCCCCACACATGGAGGAAAATAAAGGTACGGAGGACAGAGCGTACTACTTATTAAAGGCTTTGAAAAACACCACGCCTCGGTAAATATGCCTCGGGAGCTAAGGAAACATGCTGGTCAGCAGGGGACCTCAGCTCTCTCAAGTCTGGTTTCAGGGCTAGGACAAAGGCACAGACACAATGCCAGCTTTGGGGGAGAATGAGCCCGGGACAGGAAACACTCATTAAACAAGCTCAGAGTCCTGCTTCTCAGACTTGGCGAGGTTTTGTCCTCCTAAGGGCTGTTTGGGATTTGCTGGGGACTCTTTGCTAGGGAACCAAGACGCTGTGCTTTCTTCTGTCCATTAACCACCTAGCAGCTTTCTGTCTCTGGACCCTCACAGTTCCTGCAAGGGCTCTTTGGAGCTCTGTAGGGCGGGTCCCAGTCCAGCCATGCTGATGCCAGGTCATTTTCCTGTCCCCTTAGCTTGTAGAGGTGAATACTATTGCCCTCAGTGACAGGGACCAAAGAAAATCCAATAACTGGTTTATGGTGAGCTATGGTATTGACCCTCCCCATGCACAGGCGAAGCAGCACAATTATTTATGGCTGTGTGAAGCATAGTATAAGAGACTCAGCCACCCTGTGGACCTCTGCAAGGTGACAGCAGCATACACACCCACCTTGGGACCGACAGTCTGTCACGGGGAAGCCTATTTGGAAGCAGTGTACCACACTCTCTTAAAGCATCACAGCAAACAAGACAAAACAAAAACATTCACTTAAAAAAAGAATAAAAATCTGCCGAACCAGGCTGCAAATATATATTACTTTGTACTTCCAGGCTATAGTCGTGTAGCAACATCCTGTGTACACAGGTAACTTTGCCCATATTTACACAGCTAATTCTGAAGATGAAAGTTCAGCTAGAAAATAAAATTGTTTGGGGGCAAACTAATATAATTCTCAGTGTTTTAAAACAGATTACAAATAACTGAGAGAAAAAAATCCTGAAAGTTAAAATTTGAGGTGTTTTATTCAGTGTAAAGATATTTCTCAAAGAAGGATCTTTGATACTCAGATATCCTCTCTTAGTAGTCTGTTGATGAACAGAAGTTTCAAATTGTAATGTGAGCCAATTTATCAGCTGTTTCTTTTAAAGGCAGTGCTTTCTTAGTCCCGTTTAAGAAATCTTTGCCTGCCTAAAGATCATAAAGACATTTTCTTCTAGAAGTTCTATTGTTTTATCTTTCACATTGATGCTGTAACATACTTAGAATTGAGTTTTGGGTGTGGAGTGAGGTGGGAGTGAAGTTTCATTTTTTGCCAGTGTGCAATCCAGAAGACCCAGTACCATCTACTAAGAGCTGATGGTGCTGCCCCAGCTGTGTAGCACCCCCTTTACCAAAATCTGAGGGTGCACACATGCCTGAGTTTATTTCTAGACTCTGTAGGCCATGCCACTGGTCTGTTTGTCTATTTGTTACACTTTGTCTTTCTTATTGTTGCTTTACAATAAGTTTTAGTATCTGGTAAAGTAAGTCCTTCAACTTTATTCCTCTTCTTAAAGAATGTTCTAGCTGTTCTTGGCCCTTTTCATTTCCATATAAACCATAGTATCACTATGTAAATGATAGTATCAATATGCAGATTCTCTGCGGTTTGATTTCTATTATCCATTTGTTCCCCCTTGATTTTCTGTATGAATTATTCAAAGGCTTATCGCTCCTCTGATGATAAAGTACAAGTTTTTAATCACAGCGCAAGCATTGCTTTGCTTTCTCATATTATTTAAGAGGTAATTAAATATTCATTTATTTCTTAGATATTCAGATGTTCATTGAACATCAAATCTTTTAACCATTTCAAAAAAGAATTATGCTGACTTTTCTAGCTTTTCTTGTTTGGAAATTTTTTTTCAGTAAAGACAGAAATTATCTCTTCGTATTATATCACATTTCCTGTTGTGCTGTTTAGCATTATCAAGAGAGTCTGCAGTCTTTGGCATAGTTATGTAACAAGAGACGGCTCCCCCCACCATTAGCTGCCCCGTAACGGTTCCTACTCCAGTTCTGGTTACTTCTGTCTCTTAGAAACAGCTGGCCAGTATGATGCACATTGTGTAAACCAATCCCCAATTGACAAGCCGTTCTGCCTCTGCACTTCCTGCTTGCTTATCTCATATAAGCCCTAGACCACCAGAGATCAGAGCCTGATATTCTGGGTATGATCCTGATCAGTACCTGTCAATGTAAATAAATCTACCCCACAATCCTGGGCGTTGTTTCGGTGTTTCTCGCTGTTGCAGTTATACTGTACTCAGATGAACGAAACTAGACTAAATTAACTCGTAAGTTATACTACACTAAGTTACTATACAATACAGTCAGTTATACTATACTAAGTTAAAATTTGACATAGTTATCCCAAAGATCTTTGCTGGGAAATATCTTTACATGAGAAAAACGCTTCAAACTTTAACATTCAGGGTTTTTTCCCTCTCAATTACTTGTAATCTGTTTGAAAACACTGACACTTTTATTTTCTAGTTGAAATTTCACCTTCAGAACTAGCTGTGTAAACATGAACAAGGTTACCTGTGTACACAGACATGTTGCTGCAGGACTATAGTCTTTGGCATAGCTATGCTGTGCTTACAGTGTACAACTGCGCACATATGACCCTGGCTATTCTCCTTTCTCTCTCTCTGGAATACCCACTCCACTTCTTTGGAAACTGGCTGACTCTTACTCATTGTGCCAGATTTACTTTAGCTTCCTTTTCTTTCAGAACCTCGTCCTTAAGCCCCAACGATTAAAATGGCTTTTTGGCCTGTCTTTAGCTTGGAACTTGCCTTCGCAACTTGAAGCTATATTTATTTTACACATTCGCCTTATCTTGTGTCTTTTTCATATCTGCGCAATTGCGCACCTTGCACAATTTCTGTCTCATGCTAAGTATTCATGTCATCCAACAGTGTTAGCAATCTCCAGTCTAGATCATTCTTTATCCACAACAGCTGCTGCAAACCCGAGGTCTTATTTGGATGTTTAGTGTGTGAGTTTTCATGTTTGATGCTTTTTTTCCCATCAAAACAATGTAATAATAACCCCCATCATCAGTAGTATGCTAAGGGCCTCTGGTTTTCTAAAGAAGCTGGGAAGTCCAAGTGGAGACATCTTACTTGGAGATACTTAAAAATTTCCTCTGTTTCAGTCCTCGGTGTTTCTGATTGGGTTTCCTTCTTAGATCCACAGGGGCTGATTTAAATTCAGAGGCTCTTCTAGCAAAGCCAGGCTGAAAACCCAAGTCCAAGTTCTTTTCTTAGAACTGTGCTGCTTTAGACAACTTATTTAAACAGGAGACATGATTCAAACAACATTGCTAATGGAAATCAAATGAATGACTTGGCCCTCCACTTTTAATGACATCCAAACAATACCCAATATGTTTCAGTGCAGCCCTGAATGTTCTTCACTCAAATAATTTATATTCACTGTCATTAGTCTCGGTGGACTGGATTGTTTGGGAAGAGCAAACTACTTTCAACCACCTATACTGATGTCAATAAGATATTCTGCCTTCCTCTCTCGTGATTACATTTCTTTGCCTTTGTGTGTATGCTGGGGAGAGGGGGTCAAGTGGGAATGCATTGTGCTGCCAGTAAGAAGCAGTTGTTTCTTGCATTCAAACTAGATTGTCCCAAAGAAGTGTTTCATTGAAGTGCTTGCTTCAAAATGGCACTGTTCTGCAGTGAGAAGAGTCTTCCAGTTAAAACATTTAATTAGTGCCCAGTTTAGGTGGCCAGAATGATCAGTCAGCCTGTGTTTTGGAACCTGAGTTCGTACATTCCTTGGGATTGGTAAGTGAGCCGTGCCCAGCGGATGTGGTCAGCTGTGAATAGTTTGTGTGCTGTTCACATCGGAGAACAGACTTTTCTCCAGCCCTTGAAGGACGGCTAGAAAAGATCAGGGCAAAGTAGATAACTCAGAGGTGATACTTCTCTATCTTCTCCTGAGCCAGTAATGAAGGTTTCTCTGGCTTTGGAAGTCTCAGAGGACAGGAAGACACCATGGAACTGAAATGAACAAGGTCACGCTTGTACTGGTTAGAATGTTCTCTCTTTCCTTCAGGGTAATCATGACCTTGAGTAGTGACTTTTGACACACTGGGTTTTTAAGTAAATATTTTGTAGCTAACACTGTGCAAAGAAATTGCTGTGGGGGAAAGAGAGATGGAAAATATGAGTGTTATATTGTGTATCTGTGATGAGTTCTGTTCTTCAATCAAATTCACCTTCATGCTTATTTCTTTGACATAAATCAGTTCTATTTCATTTGTCTATGCATGATAGGAACCTCTTACCAAAATTCCATGATAGTTATAAATTAGCCTAATGAGTTTATCAATACTTTGCTAAGAGGATGCCTCCAGCCTTTCTATGTTCCTTCTAGCCAAGGGGTAGTGGGTAAGCTGGGTGCCATGTGTCCTTTCCAGCTTCCTGTTTCTCTCTGCAGAACCCCCCAGGGGTATCTGCCACTTCTTCGATCCTGGCTTCATTCTCAGACAGGCAGGTGGTTCACAGATCCCCGCCTTGCCCGTGACACTTCGTTCCTGTGATTTAGACTGTGTTATTACCCAGGATGCTGTGGCCTGTGTCCTCAGTCCCATCACAACTCAGCTATTGAACCTGAGCTTTTTGAATTGAGCCAAAAGTCTGTGCTCTGAGTTTTTCTTTACCAACTCGGTGGTTCTCAACAAACATATGCGAAGGAATATGTAATATTCAGAACCAATGCTTATTATCTTCAGTCTGTCTTTGTGTACTAGATTAGGCACATCTTGAGATAAAGGACTCTTTCATTCATATTTTTCATCTTTGTGGTCCAAGAGTTCAGCCAGAATCCTGCATAGAATATAGAAGGTGCTTAATAAATGTACACTAACAGAACTGATGGGAAACATGTTGGTATCTTGGAAACAAGTAGTTGCATTGCCCATCAAGAGGGCGAATGCAACTGCTTTGATGTCTCCAAGAGGCTGAAGCCAAGTGCTGACTGACAAAGATGTGTTGCCATAGTGTCACCAACATATTGTTTACTCAAGTCCTTCTGCCTTGAGTCATTTGGCTGGTGAAAGGGAAAGTGCTGGTGACGTGCAAAGGATTCCTCTCTAGCAGATACAGCAGCCTCTGCATGCCTCAGGAGAGAAATTGACATGATCTGATAAAGTAGTCCGGTGTTAATGATGTTCATTAAGAACGATATGTAGAAGAAAGTTTTGCTAATGTTAAAGACTTATGGGGAAGTATCAGAACAAAAAATAACCACCTTCGGGATATTATTGTATTAATCTATCATTGAAATTCTGTATTTTCTTTTCAGATTTATTTGTTTTGATGCCTACCAGTGAGTTACAGTTAAATCAGGGAAGACACGCAATACACATATGATTTATGAGGCAAAATAAAGTACAGTTGCTTTGATACACATGTCACATTTGTTCAGAGTTTATTTTCATAAAATGAGCTTTTTGAACTTGGTAATTGTCAATGAATGCTTGAGTTGGATGTCAAAGATAACATTCTTGAGAAGTTTTGTGGGATATTTTAGTCTGTTCAGAAATTAATATGAATAAAAATGAGAAGGCTTTATCAGAGGAACTCGGTACCTCTA
This sequence comes from Dolichotis patagonum, assembly GCA_004027295.1. Classification (NCBI taxonomy): domain Eukaryota; kingdom Metazoa; phylum Chordata; class Mammalia; order Rodentia; family Caviidae; genus Dolichotis; species Dolichotis patagonum. Next base: position 75,165 of record PVJX010003147.1, on the reverse strand, counting down.
AAAACATACATTTTTCTCAATGGCCTGGAGATTGGATTCTTTGTTCTTAATCCATCAGAAAAACAGAAAGAATTTTGTTTCTTTGGATTCTACAATGTAATACACTATTTATTGTCAGATACCCAAAGGAGCATTGGAAGTTAAGTCCCCACAGAAAATGAGTGTGGTAGAGGAGGAGAACTATTCAAGTCAAAAGCCAAATAATCTAAAACAAAACACAATTACTTCTGAAGAATAAGTCCCATGGGAAAGCTAAGAACTGAATGAAGATAAACTGCTAAGAACATTCCTACAACCCGATGGGCCAAATGGAGATGACTAAATAAATGATCTCATCAGATTTTTATTATCTTGGTTTTTGAGATTATTATAATGGGATGCCATTGTTTTGGAGAGACAAGCTGGAAGCATCTTTGCAGAAGCTTGCAGATAGACACAGCAGTTACTTGGGATGCTTAGAGTGATTGCTTTCAACCAATCAAGCATTGGCAAACCTTTTGGTTCTCACAATTAAAATACAAATCCCAGATTTTGGCTTGTGCATCAGTGAGCTCACACTCACATCCAGCCTCTCATATACCTGAGTTTAGAAATGGGACAAACAATATAAATCGCTCCAATTTTCAGTAAATTTGCATTATTATCTCAAGTTCATAATAGATTCATAACTGGACTCTGGCTTGTGCTTAGGTATACAGAAATTAAAGTGATTGTTACGTTAGTAATTTGCTTTAGAAGATTGGTATAGTTTCTGAAACTGTCTCTAGTGAATGTAATTTATATTATATAAATACAATAAAAAATAAGATTACAATCACTCATTCTGGTTACAGATTTCACATTTTACAACTTCCTTCAGGAAGGTGAAACAATGACCTAGACATAGTATCACTGACTTTGAGTCCACTTTGTATCTTCGCACTCTGAAATATTGCTCCTTTGGGGAATTTTCCCCCTTTGCCTCTTCCCATTTTCCCACTGCACTTGTGGCCCTGCAGCTTTGGAGAGGGAGTCGTTTTCTATTATCTCATGCATAGCTTCAACTCTCCCTCCTTTGAGCATCAAAGTTCTTTTGCCTGTAACGGAGAGGGAGCCTTCGCCCACTATAAACAGCGCTGAGAGTTGGAGCACATCCTGGGAGTTCCCTGCAAGGGATGGAAACTTGTTCATGTATCCGCGGTCTCTCCCTGGAAATGGTGACACGGTGATGCTGGAAGCCATTCTTCACATGATGGCTTGATCCCAGCAGGATAGGAGAATTAGGCATGACTTTCCAACTTCACATCCTTGGGGGAGTTTTCAATGGTACTTCTTTGGGCTGCTATCTTCATTTTGTTCATATTCATTCATTTTGTTAAAATCGAGTGCGTTTGCTGGCAGTCATGCTACTTAGGCTTCTTGAGTTTATTAACTAGAGGAATATCATTGAAACATTTAGCCTTAGTGTCTCTTTATAATCTTCAAGGTTACTGAGAACACCAAGGAGCCTTGGTTTAAGTGGGTGAGTTCTATGGAGATTAGCCATTAACACTAAGAAATTTTAAATACAGACACTCTTGGTGCAATGACCAAGTCAAGTTCCTGCTACTAGATTGTTAAATGAATTGGTTACTAAATTAGGAATTGTATTTAGTATGTACATGACAAGATTCAGAACAAAGAAATGATCACAGGAAACTCCAACTTAATAACTTTCCTTTTATGTGTATAACTCTTTGCATGGCACTGTAATGTGTAACAGAACATGAACCTACAGAACTGTACTGTACCGTAGTGCAATCAGCAAAAATTACAGTATTGTATAAATAAGGTATACCATAAAAAAGACACTGAGGTTCTATCAACGGGATATACAGAACTGTACAGAAAAAGATAAATTGTAAGTGGGAACAGTGTGCCTCAGTTGTAACTCCCATCAGTCATTAAACAGGTACGTCATTAAATGAGAAATATTTGTAAGTATCGATTGATTATTTATTTTAAATAACATAAACTCATTAAATGCAATTAGCATGTATTTATGAAAATATGTTTTCCAAGTTGTAAAATTAGTAAAGAACATTGTTCTACCATTTTTGTTTTTCCAAATCTCCTTGTAATCTAGCTGAATAGAACAGAGATGGACACTTATTCCCTCTTCTGAATTTTTTATACTATTATCTCTACAGCCATCTCTTTATCCTCTGCCTACCTTTATATAAATTCTAAACTAGATGAGATTTTTCTGTTTGTGAATCTGTTTGATAAAAGCCTTGAAATACTAAAATGTCTTCAGAATATTTGCAGTTCGGGTTCCAGGTGCCAGGTCATTACTGGTTTATTTCATTGTAATTTCCAGGCTTTTTTTTCTTAAAGGTCTTTCATAAGGCTTGATAAAGATTGAGTAATGCTTAGTGAGTGATCAATAGCATTTACTGGAAAAATATGGACATCTTTTTATTGCTCTGATGCTTTTCTGACTACCTGTGAAATTTGGTGTTCTTGCATGCTCAGTTCTAGGCTCTGTCTTCTTTTCCACGATGTTATCTCCCCAGATTGCCTCACTCTCTGCATGTTTCCATTATGGCCTAGAAGCTGAGGGCTTGGACTCTATCCAGTCCCTTAGCCCTTGATCTCGGGCACTGTTTGTGGCTCTGCTTTTCGGCTGATGTGTCTGCCATGGCGCCAGATGACCCTCACGTGGACTCCCTGTGCTCATCCTATAAATTGTGAGTGTGACGCATGTGTTTCAGTGATGGGTGAGCTGCCTAATACGTAAACTTAATATGTCATTTCCTAACCTTCAATAACTCGCTATGACTCATCTTTATGGACATTGATTAGACTATACCAGCCTTAAGTGAAATCATCATCATAATGTATTTGATAATGTTTATAACTGTTGACACAGATGGGATGATGATGATGACTTTTTTCTTTTATTGAGTTACTGGCATTGGGGAAAGTACTTTATTTTGTACATTTTTCTTTAAATCTTTGCATCTATACACGTACTCTACATTTTCAAGGAGAACAAATAAATACATTTATTTTTTAATATTTTATCCTTGCATTTGTATTTTAAGGTAATTAATAAGTATTGACTCATTCTAGGCTTGAATTTGATCAGTGGAGTCTGTAGTTCATAAATAGGAAAGCTGAAGGCTTTGGATTGCTGCTGACAGTCACAGGAGAAACTTTCCCCAGCTGAGTTTAGCTTTACTATTTTAATCTAAATCAAACTTTCCTGTGTTGAGAAGCCTTGTGATGTGGCATCGAAGTCTCTGGGTCTGGCTGTTTGGAAGACAGTCTACATCTAGACACACTGTAAAGGGAGATCCCTGAGGGGTCATCGAGTCAGCATTCTCCTAAGGACAATCTGGGTTATATTTGTCTAATGTTTGAAAGCTTTGGAGTCAGCTAGCCAGAGTCTTGCCTCTTAGAAGAGCAGACTACTGCAATTTTGGTTCCTTGCTTAAACTTGTAAAACTCACAGAAGTACAGTTAAAAACTGTGAGTGCTACTGATAAACTACACAGGTGTCTGTTTATGGAAATTTTTCCTGAGTATGAAAAGTTATAGTCTTTATTGCTGTTTTATAATTATTTCTATCTTAAGACAAAAGCTAGATGAAAACCAAAGCACTATTAGATAGCAAGAGTTACTAAAAGTGAGTGTGATTTGGTTGCACTGGGTCTTAGAGAACCATTTCTGTTTCCATGAAGCCCAGTGATTCCTCAGTGGGATTAAGGAAAGACCAGCCCCATGGCCTCTAACTGTAAAGAATTTGTTATTCTCAAACAGTAAGAATAATTGATTATCTCAAAAATACCTTAGGATGAGATAATTCACTGTCTCCATGTTTCCAAGAAGTTAACATTTTCATCCTCCCACATGGCCACCTTCGGTACAGATACGTCCTGGGTACACCAGTTAAAGCTGAGGTCAGCAGTCCCAGATTTCATATTCTCATGACACTGACCTGGGCATTATAAAAGTGTTCTGCTTCGTTACAATTATTCTTAAGCGTAAGACACTTTCCTCTCAGAACTGGGCTCCTACTCCCTGCTTCTAGCATGGAAAGTAAAGTCTAAGAAAACAGAAAATGTATTTGGTAAACCAATGGGTTGCTTTTACCTCGGTTTTAGGATTATTAAATTATAACTTGTGATTAGAGACTCCTACTTCCATCCATAATACGGTATCTGGTAGTAGACTTTTCTTCCTACCATAAACAATGAGAAAACTGGATAAAGCATACAGCATTCGAGGCAGGGATTGAAGAACAGGCAGTCAGAGCTGATGTCTGAAAGAAGGGTGTAAACGGGATGAGCCAGTGTCCTTGATTTCTGCCTGAAGGCATTTACCTGGCCACCACGAGTGCAGCAAGAACCCAAAGAAAATACTTCAGGCTTGCAAAGGAGTGGAGATAAGAGAACGATGTTTAAGGAGACAGAGACAGCTGGAATTTTCAGGGGAGACATCCAGAAAGGAGACTGCTATATGAGAAAAAGGCCAACGTTTCTGTACTGCGAGCCTGTTGCTGATTACTAACCCGTGGCTCCAAAAAATCAAGCTCCCTAAGACTAGAGAGAAAACATCCGGATGAGAGCTGTGTGCTGAAGCATTCTTAAGGCAGCATACAATTGTGATTGCCCATCTTTATTCCTCTGCAGCAAGCAGAGCAAGTTGCTCTAATCAAGCCATCGTGAGGCACGCCATAAACATCCACAGAATGTCAGCTCTAGGGTCCCACACGGTTGTAAGCTCTTGAGAATGACAGACACCCACTGTGTTTATGCATTTATGCTGTCATATCTGATCCTCCCTGTCCCATTTAAGCCTACACCAGGAAGCAAAGATGGCAAGCTGAGTTTCATGGTTAACCCTGACCTACTTTACAGGAGCCCAGCAAAGTGAAAGTTGGTGTCGTTTTGCTTGTTCTTAATCTATATGACGCACTGAGATTCTCTAATCCTCGTCCACGCTTGGAGCGCCATGCTGGGCCGTGCAGGCAGTGAGAATGAGCAACTGTTCATGGCCTTGGCTTTCTGTGCGTGAGCCACGGAGGGGCGCTTGTTGGGGTGTTAAGAAAGATAAACACATGGTGGCTTTCAAAAGCTTGCTTCTGGAAACCTCACCAGAGGCAACAGATACCCATTATTTGAAGCTTGTAAAGTGTGGAGTCTGCAGGGGGAAACACACATTTTATGAAGACCAGAATTTTCTTGTTTTGTTTTTGAAGGCCAGAGTTCTGATGGATCAGAGATTGAAAATGCTGTGTCATTTAACTGAAATTAACCCAGTGTTTTCCTGGGTGAAAAAGATGAGGACATAGAGTGAGGAAACTGGTCAAGATTAAGCTGTCATCACGTCAGCTGGATCAGACATTCTCATAAAATAAAACAAAACCCAGGAGAAAGATCAAGTTCTCCTGTGGTAGACTGGACTGTGTCCACGAGGAAAAGGGTTCCATGGAGTGCTTTTCCAAATTATAATGAATAGTGTATATTAAATATACGAAATAATAGTTTCATCCATACATGTGTGTAATGTACTTTGATGATGTCTGCTCTCCCTACCCCCCTCTCCCACCCCCCACCCCTTCTCTAAGGGTCCTGCTCTACTTTCATGTCATTTTTTAAGAGCGCACATATGAAAGAAGACGTGTGATTCTTGTCTTCCTGCATCCAGTTTATTGTTCTTTTTAACACAGCAGCCTCCAGTTCCATCTGTTTTCCAGCAAGTGACCTGATTTTGTTCCTTTATAGTCGAATAATGCATCACTGCATATCTATATCACATTCTCTTTAGCTATTCTATAGGGTACTTTTTCTGCAACTAAATCAACAACCTCATTTCCATGGAGCAGTGACCAGGATGACAATAGGACGCATATATAGACTTGTGTAAGATTTCTTAATAGGCCAAGCAACCGCATAGTAACATTTTTCTAAGGAAGCTTGTTCAGGCTTGAAGCTTTTTTTTTATTCTTTACAACTTTGAGAATACTGAAGCAATAAGCCAGACCCAGCACTGCCCGTGCGTGCAAGTGCAAGAGGGGCCTGCTGCTGGTTCTGTGGACCACAACAAAGGACAGATGATTCCAGCGTGGGACACGTGGGGCACCCACACTGCGGATGCAGCACTCGATTCCAGCACAGTGCACCCCAAAACCTCGAGCCTTGTGTTCTAACACTGCTCAGCTGGGTCTTGTCTGATGTCCTGTGGCCAGAAAAACTGTCTGTGTCGAATGATGAAAGGAGAAGTGGCCTTGTTAGAGACAGAAGCTGAGGACCAGAAGTCCAGAAGGAAGAGAAAGATCTATTAAGTGACTCATCCAGTTGCGCCTCTCAGCTAACCTAACTCGACTCATTCTTATGTAACAGGGTATTGTTTCTTAGCAGGGCTGAGCACCTTCTTACTTATGAAGCAGTTTTCTTACTTTTCTCCCAGTTCGTGGCTCCACAGATGCTCCCCACAAACCAGTGTGCTGTCCCACAGCAGCTCTATCTGGTGGCTATAGAAAATCCTGCAGTACTAAAAGTTTATATGACACTTAACTTTGTATGATTATCCTATTAGTCATTCAAATACCATGGTCCATTGACAGAACACCCGAATATGCCCAGTAAAATAGTTATGTACCTGTCTTTGATAGTTTGCTAGTGTTCAATCATATAAAAACCACGGATTTGCACATTTCTAATATTTTTCATTTTGAAAGCATATATATAGCAAGATAGAAAAATAAAAGTTCTTTATGTGTGTTAGGTTGAATTAGAGCTTCATTATTAGGACCTGTGGTAAGTTGGCCTCTAGTTTCACTCTAATCTTCAGCCCTGCAACTTCAGGTTCTAGAGCTGTGACCACACCTGGGCCAGCACTGTCCAGGCTCCCAGAGTTAAGCAAAATGGCTCCTCAGCACTGGCATCTCAGCAGGAAAGGAAATGGTGCTCTGCTGTCCTGATAATATTTTCCACATTCACCTGGGAAATACCATTAGGTGCCTTGAGTCCTGGTGATGTAGTTTCCTTCCTAAAGAAGGTTTTCATTCCCAGGGAAAGTCGGTTATCTTTATGTTCCACTTCTTACACAAATTCTATGGTGTAGGTTAGAACACAGAATATGCATAGACAAAATTCTGGTCCTGGGTAGAGAAGGGTTTAGGGGAAATGCTCATTTTTTTTTTTTTTTTTGTAGGATGGTCCTTTCCATTTACCACACTTTTACTCCTAACTTTTCCCGAGCAGGACTCTAGAAATCTTATGCCATAAACTGAATGAGGGGATAATAAGAGAACACATCAAATAAGTCTAAGCAAAAAATGCTGAATCTACATGTGGAGCTGATATAACGCCTAGGAAATTTTTCTGTAAGAGTAAATAAAAACCATCTATTAAGGTAAGTCATCCAAAGGCCCAGAGTGGAAAGAAGGTGGTGGGTTTCCCTCAAGGTAGAGATGGGAACCCCTACCTCAATGAGGAAGTCTGGAAGCCAGGACTGGGAGTCTGTGTCTCCAAGTTTTCCTTCCAGTTTTCTGATGAGATGATCAAACTTTTGAATGAGTCACCCAGCAAACACGCTGTGTCTCTTCTAACGAGAGACTCAGGTTCCAGGAGGAGTATCCTCATCTCCTCTTGTCCGCCTACAAGTCTGGGATTCTTTGGATCTGTCCTCCCTCTTGTGCTCATTCTCAGTTCCCTGTCCACGAGTCTTGGGGTAGAGACTGATGCCTGGTCTTCTACAGAAAAGTTACAGAGCTGAACAGAGCCTTGAGCTCAAGTGCACTAAGCCTTGGTCTTAAAACTTCTCAGTTTGAGAATATTGCTATTCATGATGATATGCATTATTCCTAATGTGCATGGGAGAATCCGGATAAATCACTTAGAAATTAATATCTAAGCTTTAAGAGAGAATATAACATCTGGCTTTAACAATATTCCTGGTTTTTCATAAAAGTGTGAAACATGGTATGTCAATAAGATAATGAAGTCTTGTTTCTTAAGGACTCAGTAGAATTGCGCTTTTCCTAACAGTTATAGTTTTAAAAAGTGGTTTAAAATGCTTTCTGTTTAAGGGAGATCTGGGAGACATTTACATCATTGGGAGAAAATTATAGTGATCCTCCCTTAGTATTGCACAATCAGGCTACGTGATGGTCATCATTTGTACAAGACCGTTGCCATCTGTCTTCAGTATTATTTTCCTATTTTGTTTCAAGAAGCCCTTTTACCTGAAATCCTCATTGTATAGTTGTCAAAACGAAAGTCTTCATTAATTAAGATGTTCAGTGCAGTGATGATTTTTTCTTTTGAAAATCAGGATCATAAAGAATAATGGCCTCAGTTCCTTTGGGCTGCTGTAACCGAACGTCATAGACCCGGGTGGCCTCTGAATAACTGACGTTTGTTTGGCCCGGCTCTGGAGACAGGGATGCCGAAGATCAAAGCACCAGTGCAGTCAGGGTCTGGTGAGGATCCGTGCCCAGCTCGTCAACGGCCCTGTGCCTGTCTCATCCTACGAAGCAGAAGGGTGCAGGAGCTGGCTGAAGTCACTCTCGCAAGTGCACTAATGGCAACGCAATGACCCCACCATCGAGACCTAATCACCCACCAAAGGTCTGTCACACGATTTTATCACCTTGTTTTTAAGATTTCAAGTTATGACGAAGTGGGGAGTGACAACATTCAGATGAAAAATCAGTTTCTTCCTTTTGCAGGTTTCAGTACTAAGCCTTCTATTTTGCCTATGTCCTATGTCTTGTCAGCTGTCTTGCACAGCCCTTTATTCTAATTCTCATGTCCTTCTTCATTATTGGTGCTCAGATATGCATGTCTTTATCATTAACTTAGCCGTCCCTCTCTATTGGATGCACATTTGTATTTCACTTCTTCCAACTTAATTTAATTCTCACTTCCAGAGCTTTTAACAAAGTTCTAACTTACTTAAACACTTTTTACTTGAACATTTGATGAATATTCATCGTTTAAAAGCTTGAATATTAGACCTTTTTGCCAAATACAATCTCTTGATTCTTTAATTCCTCACCCCTCTGTCAAATGGTAATCAAACAATATATTTTTACCCATATCTTGACTGTGGTTATCCAGCTAATTCATCTTCTTGGCTTGAGAATATTGCTACTAACAATTTGTTTATACCTAATAACTAATAGTCATTTGACTGTCCAACTTTCTATCTCAAGTTTTCATTATCCTCCCAAAATCATGCCAGATTTGACAAACTAGGGGTCTTTGACCAAAGAAAGCTGTGCTGTACACTCCTCCATCTTAATAATCTTATTTTTAATAAAAGAGAAAACAATTTTTAAAAAGCTGTATTGCTAGTTTTCAAAGTTTACCTTCCCCTTTTCTCATTTAGAACAATTCTGTTCTTCTCTAGATCATTTCCTCTAAGTACACATTGGTTTTCGGAAATGAACCAAACTGCCTTCTTGTTCTCTATTGATTGTTTGTCACACACTTGGACAATACATCCCAAATTTTAATTGGTGTTCTCTTGCTTTGCCCTGAGGATAGAATCAGAGTAAAAGAAATTCTGACCCGTGATTCCTTTTCACTTGAAAATTTTATTGGAAGTGGAGCTTTGTCTAGGTTAATCTCTCTCTCCCTCTTTTTCTCTCTCCTCCCCTCCTTCTTTCTCCTGTTCTGTCTTGCCTCCTCTGACTCTCTCTCTCTCTTCTCCTTCAGCCAGATAGATCATGTGCCAAGGCTCCAGCCCCACCCATCAACATTACTCATATATGATTTTCCAGTCACCAGTGAAGAACTTCAGATGCCTGAGGGGCTGAAACTTGTTTCCTATCAGATCTCAGGTGTACTCGGAAATTGTTAGTGTACCTTTGTCTCAGGGCTCAGTCAGACTGTAGCTCCTCTAAGGACAAGACTTGAATCAATTTCTTTAGAAATGCCACCCACACTCACTTGCATTTTGTAAATAAATTTTGGCTCAAAAATGCCAGAGTAAACAAGATATAAATGAATATTAATTCTGAAAATGATGTCATGTTAGCCTTGCAAAGGTTTTTTTCTCCCTTCTCAAAATTGTTTTACATGATTTCAAGTCTTTTGGATTTTCATAGAAAAATTGTTATCCTCCAAGTGTTTCACTTAAAATGTTTCATGACATTTTTAATTTCTCTGTAATGTTTTCTAGTTTTCTGTATGTAATGCTTATGAATTTTGTGGTGAGATTTATCACTATTTTATATTTTAATACTTTCGTAACCGATGTGTTTTGTTTTTGCTTGTTACCGTGAAGTATGGTGGAAGTACAGAAGTATAGTTGCTTTTCAACAAACATTTTTCTAAAATAATAAAACAACACAGAACAAAACCAAACAAACAACTCCAGTGCCGAGCACGGAATGGAAGCCCGTGATGGGGATAGATCATCCATGATCAATGGTCAGTTCCCTGATGATCTCTGGTATACTTTTTGTTTAAAAAATTTACCTAGAGAAATTTCCTGGAAATAGATTTAAACAGTTGGGATCAGCACTAAAAATAAATAAAGTATAAGCTGAGATACAATATACCAGTGAATTTCTCCTGGTGAGGAAAATTGGGCTTTGAAGGCATTGTACGCAGGACGAGGCATCAAGCCTGGAGTCATTCTTGCTGTCAGAAGGGGAGCTGGTGTCCAGATTCACCGAGGAGCCTCTGTAAAATCGTGAACAGTGTTTTGTGGCTCTTGCTCTTTGGCTCACCCGTCTCAGTGTGAGGTCTAAGCAGGTGCTCGGCTTACTTCATGGGCCTGGTTGAACATCTCATCCTTTGTTCGGAACAGTTAGATGTTCTGAGAGGATTCCAGAGGCTTATGTAAGTCTCAGGATGAACACAACCTATAAACCTTCTTAAGGGTTTTCAATAACCCAAATGGGAAGTTAATTATCATTGACATAAACTGCAGAGATCAACAACCTCCAATTTATTCTAGCAAATGTTCCCAGAGTGCTGGATTGTGTGGGCAGAGGTTAAAGTTTATAACTTAGAAAAACTTACCAAATACAGGGGTGGCTACACTCTAGATCACAGGCTGAATCGGACCTGCAGCCTATTTGTGTAAATAAAGTTTTATTGAAATTGAACCAGGTTCATTTGTGTTTGTATTGTCTGTGATTTTGCACAGCTATGTACAACTGAATCTAGTTTCAGCAGAGACCATGCAGCTGTTCCTTTACGGAAAAAGTTTGCCAATCTCATCTAACAAAACACCAAAAATTGTTTAAAATAAAGTAGTTTTCTATGAGAATGCCACATGAAAAATGACACTGTCAAGAGCGGTATGGTATTTTCCTCATTTATACTAAACAGCTTACTTCACCAGTGGATGGGAACCCTTAAAAGGATAGAAGAAATTGTCCCTTTGGAAAACTTAGAGAAAAACATTGTGGTCTTCATGAAATGACATTTCATGGTTTTCTGTCTTACACATACATAATTACACTGACCAGAGCTTGACTCTCTCACTGCAAAATGCCAATCTGATCTTTCTCTCATACATACACATGCACACGCATGTACACAAGCACGTGCACGAGTGTGGTGCACCATCAGCTGAGCATCAGCTCAGAGACCACCAAGAGGTGTCCCTCGCTGTGGGCCACCACCATCACACGCACGGGCTCAGCGCCTGGCACTGCTATTTTTGAGCCAATATTTATTTGTGAAATTAAGTTAATTGTAAGTCTGAAATCACACTTGGCAGTGCTAGGCTTCCTTTCCTGCACGGAGACCCCCTGGAGAAGCAGCTTCCGCCTTCTGTCAAGGCATGGGCCTGTGTGCTCAAATCACCCCAGTTCCTACCACACCCCAGTGCTTCCCAGCTCAAGGAGAAGTGTCAGCTACCATGGCCACTTCTACCACCACTCTCTTTTAGAAATAGGGTACCAAAGGATTCACCAAGAAGATCGTTCTAAACAGAGGTTTCCTGTTTAACATGCAAGCCAACGGCATACAGTCTGCAGTCTCTTTACTCTCCTCTGTTCTTCCTTAACCCCTGAAGATAGGATAATTTGACACCAGTGTCTTAGACCGATAAGGAAAAACAGAGTTGAAATGATTTTAGAGAAAAGATCTCCAAAGAGGGGTGAATTTAAGATAAACTTTGGAGTTTAGAGCAAGAAATATTAGCATATATATGTGTATTGTCTTCTTCATTTGTAACAGTCATAAATTTGTGCTTGTGTGAAAACATACGCGTATCTAGAGGGGGACTCAAAATTGAGGGAGAGAGGCATGCAGTGAAACTAGGGTGCAGACCATACATAGTCTTGGGGTCCAGACTGCAAGGGGATCTGAGAGCTGGTCACATTCAGAGCTTCATTTTACAAATCAAGCACCTGAAGCCCCAGGACATGGAACGAGCCGATGGGGGGCACAGGCGGGTCAGCAGCACTGACCAGTCCTTCTGAATCTCACTCGTGTGGTCTCATAACTCCCCTGAAACAATGGGGCGACTTGTAGGAAACTGTAAGCTTGCTTCCTCCAGCGAAGCACAAACTTCAACTGGAGGTACCCAGAATACTTTCTTTTTTGTGTGCGAAAGTGGCATCAGATCAATTTCCCCTGCTGCCAGGAGAGGCCGCTTGCTAGGGCTGGGTTCTTACTGGCCAGCTCTCCTTGGCCTGCATCTGCCTTCTTTTCCTGTGGAAATAAAATATACGGGCAGGAGAAAGGACATATTTGGTAATGTTACACTCCTCAGCTTCCTGCTCGGGGCTGTCTCAGCTGCAAAATGTCAAGGGAAAAAATATCCCTCCAACTTGGAATGAATTCCAGACAGACCCTGATGCCTCCAAATTGGTCTGACGCAGCCAAGTCCAGAGAAACTGAACATGAAGAAGGTTCATTATTTGACTTCAAGAGCCACTCACATAATCAGACGCCCTGGTATTTATGATTTTCTCCGTTTCAGATGGTCTGTAGTTCATAAGGCTCCCCTCCCTTCACCGCCGATTCTGAGCTTCCTTTTAAATTAAACCTCAACAGTTATAAAAAGATTCTCGCATTACTTCTAAGCCGCAAGTACTACCAGGAGACACTGTTCGCACAGGACTGTGAGGGCTGGAACGGGGCAGCTCTTTTTGATTATTAGTCTGGGGAGAGCAGGCCAGGAAGTCAGACTCACTTTACCTTGACCACGCGGCAGAAGTCCTCATCGGGTTCCCGTGTTTGTGCCAGGTTTCTTGCCACTCACAGCCCTGAACATGACGATCTTTACTGAAAAGTGCTTATTTATTCCCACTGGCTTTCTTTCTTTTCTTTTTTTTATTTGGCTCTAGTTTTTAGCAGAGGGCATGGACTAACTAACCGGTTTATCCTGACCCTCCCAGCATCAAGTATACCATCAGGACTGCGTGCAAGGTTGAGTTTTGGAAGTTCTTTATCGTTTTTCCTGGCACTCAGTGCTTTCCCCCCTCTTTTAACCCACTGCCACATGCTGGCAAAGGGGGAAGGAAACCGAGTGTGTGACCCAAACCTCATGCCACTGCATGCACATTTTGCCATCAGCTGCTTCTTGCTCATCATTTCTAAATGCCATGGTGTTTGTACGTGGTCATCCCATCCCTTATTTGGATTCTCCAAGGAGCGTGAAATATCCAAGTATCAGTTTTAGCAACTGGTGGAAGAACCTACATGGGGAATGGGGTGGTCAGCCTTCACATGTGGTCTCTAGGAATAACGTCTCCTTTTTCTCCTGTCCTCCACTGGCCAGCACCTTTACGCTGGTTTTGCTCCTCAACAGTCTAGGGTTTGTGCTACTTCCATGGTGATCAACTGTTAGGTCACAAACATGAGATGTGGCATCACTGAGTGAGTCAGTGGGGAGGAAGCTGGGCTGGAAACACAGCTGAGATCCTCTGTTGACAGATGGATGGCTTCTTAATCACAGCCTGTGGGTGTCAGGAAAGCCTTGCCTGGCCCAGCCCTGACACTGATTCACAGACCTGGACTCCTCTGGAGGAGGACTCCTCTGGGAAAGTCTGTCCTCAGGGGGCACCACTCTTTGCTTCCCTTTGCACCTCCAGCACACCTGTACCACTAGGAGGAGGCAGGTGTGAACATACTTTAAGTGTCAGGAAAGAAAACCTACTTTTCTTACCTAGATTCCTCTGTGGTACCTTGTTAAACAAATATAAACGAAGTAGATTTTGTTTACCATTCTCTATTGATCTACATTAATTTTTGATGCTATCACTGTTCCATCATAGCTGTCACCTTATCTATAAAATAGCTGTAAGCAGAGCTTACCATTTGGAAGGCAGGGGCTGCTACTTGGCAGTGTCATTACTGTTATTGTACCTTGGTGTCCAAGAGAATTGGTTTTGACACTCTCCAGAGATATAAAAGTCCAGGGGATGTTAAAGTCCCTCACAGGAAATGGTGTGATATTTATATAAAACCTATACACAACATTCTCTATATTTCAAATTACCTGTAGATTATATCTACATAATATAAATGCTATTTAAATTATCATTATACAGTACTATTTAGAGAATGATGATGAAAAAAATATCCACACAGTTCAGTTCAGACACGGTTTCTTGTCCATGTATTTTCAGTCCTTAGCTGGTTGAATCTACAGATGTGGGACCAGTGAATACCAGTTATTCTTCTGTTAAGCACTGCGTACCACTGAAGATTCTTCTCTTATCAGTTGGTTAACACACAGTTCTCCAGTTCCATATTTGATTTTAGCAAAATTAATTTAATATTTCTAAATTGGGGGATCCCAAGCACACAGTGTAAGAGCCACTGTGTTTTTATTAGGCTAAAAGACCATTGAGGAGGAAACAGAGTCCCTTCCTGTGGCCACTGTCAAGAATGTTCAGTATTCCTAATAGTCTGTTAGGCTTTCTCCTCTGGGAAATTTGCACCTGAGAGGGAACAGGCCACTAGGAGAGCAGGTTCTGGCATTCTACCGGAATTCAGCACAAGACCATAGAAACTGTACTACAAATAAATTTACCCTGCCTCAGTTGAACAACTGATGGCTCTTGAATGGTCTGGCTCTCTAGTGTTCCCCGTCTGCTAAGGATATGATAAATAAAAATAGTAGGAAAACCCAGCAGGAACACTCCAACCATACACAAGAGAATACGACTTGAAGTTTTGAAGTTTGTCTCTTAGGGGAGAGTCTTTAAAAATTATCGTAGTTGAACTATGAAGATGCACTTTTGACTTCTGGTGCCAGAAAAGGTTATATAATCTTCAGGGTTTTCTTCAAGAAAAGAAGGACCAGATTCTCCAAGTTATCAAAAAGGATCTCTGCATTATTCATTGCTGTTAAGATTGTTGTGTGTCACCAAGTCTCAGGAGGCTCCAAGCTATGTGACATAACAAAGCCAGATTCTCCTTGTTGCAAGAGAATGGAGGAGTGGTTTATTTCATCCCTCTTTCCCCATGAGTGACCACAACTGAGGCCCACAGAGGTGACCAGCTGAAGTTTTGGGCCTAGAACTTAGCCCCTTTGGCTTTCTATTCTGTGTGCTTTCTACTCCGTATTTTCCCTAAAAATATAAATATGTGTATGACATAGCCCCATTTTCATTTCCTGGGCCCCTGTAGACTTAACATTCTGGAAATGCTTTTGTAAGAATTTTGTTTATTACATGAACAGTCCTGAGACAGAAATATGAGGAGCCCCAGGGACTACTGTGGCTAAATATCACAGTTTAGAAGAATAGTTTAGGCAAAGGACAAAAGAGGAAATGCTAGTTATATGAGCTCATTTCTACTTGCTAAAAAATTTGAAACAATATCTTTGCAGCCCAATAATGTTTTCTTTTACTTATTCCAAAATCAGAGATTTGAAATGCGACTCTCCACACAAATCTGTTTCATGTATTTCTCCTACCCTGAACAGGGACTTCTGTGATATGAAATCTCATTTGTTAACTTTCTTTAGAAAACAGTTCTATCTCATCACTACAAAATGCAAACTTGTGCCAAATTTTACCTCTCTCTTGTTTTACAGTCCTTGAAATTGAATAATACTGCCTGAGATGACATTCTTTAATAGCTTTAATTACTAATTTGCTTTTTTTTCAGTGTTGGAGAATATCTGCCCATTTGACATAGGGAGCCAGTTGAGTTGTTTCTCTGCTTTTTCTGTGGAATCTGTGTTTAAATGGCTTCTTCCATACAACTAAATTCCCAAATCATGCCTCACAGATTCGTGACCTTATGAGTTTAAAAAGCCAGCATTGCAATAAGATGGCAAGTAAAAAAATTATATCGAATGACAAAATTGTCACCTAAAGCTGATAGCAGTACTATAATATCTGTCTCTATCTCTGTCTCTCTGGTCTGTATTGACCTTTTTTAGTTTCTTTGTTGGACACATAATGAAATCACAATGTCAGCAGACTCCCCATATAGTCTGAGTAGGCAATTTCATAGTGAATTTTATTTGAAAAGCTCAAAAAAGCCATGTGAATCCCAAATATTTCATTTTCTGATCAGTCTGCAACTGAAATTCCATTAGTAGATTCCATTGTCCAGGTTAAAAAATCATCTTTAGAAGACTGTCCATGGGCATCTGGGAGTGTCAAAAGATGAGCTTTACATTAGCTCATGAATACATTAGGTCTATAGCTGGGACCTCAGCATGGGACAATTAGAGTAATTTTGATAGTAAATAAGAAAGGTCCGCATAGATTTTGCTGGGAAAGGAAGCTGGAGTGGGTAAAAGCAGTAGGATGAATTTGAGAAAAAGGTGTCATGGCGGAGAGCAGCACTGAGTGCCAGCTTTCTTTTTACTTATTTGGGGGCTGTGTTTCTGTCACTTATATCTCAAGGATGCTTTCTGCATTTGCTATCTTCTTTCTCAAAGGTCTTCATTACCATCAGAAGAGTCTGACTGACTCTTCATGTTGAGTTAGAAACTTAAATGAAATGGCTTCAACTGAAAGTACGCTTCTAGAATCCATGTGCTTTCGGGTAGGGACCCTTTAAAGGATGCAGCAGTGGGTGAGTGCTCAAATTTTATGGTGGTTTCATATGTTGAGGGAGGCAAACAAGGGTGAGAATGTAAAAGAAAAGAGAGTATAGGTCACACAGACAAAGACAGTACCACATTGGTTCTATGTCTCTGGAGAACTATTCTGGACAGGGGGAAGGGATTGGTTCCCATGATTACAGAGGTGTAGCAGGCCCAAAAATCTGCAGGATAGACCATGAGTCTGGCACCAGCAAAGAGGTGCCATTTGCATCTGACTGCAATCTGCTGGTGGAATTCCTTTTTCTCTTAGGAAAGTTTGTCTGTTTTCCTTAAGGATTCAACTGATTGAAGACTACACATATTATGATGCATAATCTACTTTACTTGAAATCTATTGCTTAAATGTTAATGTTGTTTTTAAAGTGCTTTCACAGAAATGTCTAGAATCATGTCTGACTAACTATCCAGCTACTGTGACCTTCCCAAGTTGTCACATAAAAATATCCATTGTAAATATGCCAGGCGCAGTTCTGGTCACTTTGGAAATAATGATTATCTCACACAGCGTCATTCTAGTAGCATCCTCCCTGATGGTGAGGATAATTCAGTATCTTCCTGGAGCCACCTACGCAAAGAAATCTTATGCATATTAGTGATAATTTTAAAAAGTTAGGTTTTTGAGTGATGCCAATGCTAAGGGTCTTAAGACTGGTCCTGAAAAATAAAAGCGTCCTTATCTTTATCGCAGATTGGAGACATAGAGTTATCATTGTGTAATATTTGTCCTCATAGCCCGAGACAATGATGTCAAACATCTCTCAGAGTGTACTCAGACTGCGTGGCACAGGATAAAATGGAAGACTGGCTGTAACACCAAGGAAACAGAAGATTTTTGTGGCTCTTTTCTTGTTTACCTGCAAGGGGAATGCCTGAATCTCTGAAGTCTATATTACACATAGTTTGGCTTCGCTGAGAGGAAAAACTTGAATTTCTGACTTTTATCATACAAAGTACCTATTGTCCCCTTCTCGTATCCAGGGGTGAAGCATGGAAACTTTCCATTTATTTTGCACTTTATTATTATTCTATTTATTTATTCATGTTGCCTACAGGTTTTTTTTTCTTCATTTCATTACACCTGTTTTCAAGTGCTCGGTGACATCACTCCACATTCTTGGAAGAAAATGACAGGCAGGGAATGACAGCCATGGAATCTTCCTCTGGATATGAGAACAAAAATAGCTCTCAGGAAAAAAACTCGTGGCCACACAAAGGTAGTGTCTTCGTGAGGTGACTTGCTGACAAGATAGGCCCCACCCCACTCGCGGTGAGCAGGGCTTGGGCTGCCATCTCGGTCTGTGAATATAGGGCAAAGATGAAACCGGGTCCATGAAAGCAAACTTTGTCCAAGTCTAAAAGACTCACTCTACTTTTCCAAATTACCTCAATTGGGAGAGAATTAGAAGTCATGGGAGGCCTCTGGAAAGATACATAGACGATCTGGTGACATTGTTTGCATTGGGCTGAGGGAACTCTCCCTGTCAGGGAGGCATGAGGACCTGCTTCTCAGTGTCTGCTCCTTAGTACCATGGGAAATTTGAAAATATGCTGTGGAATTATTACTCCTCTTGCTACCTACCTATCTCCTATCTACCCAGTTAATTAATTAAGTGGAATAACGCTTGAAAACACCAGGGCTTCCTCTTGCTGTTTAGCTAGTGGTTCAGTTTAACTCTTAATTTGGTTATTTTCTGTCTTTAGAGAAACTCCATACTCAGCCAACACCTCCTTGTTTTCCCTCAAGCCTATCAGGCATCCGCTAGCCTCAGGTTCCTCACAAATCAATGTCTTATGCCCAGATAGATTTTGTCTTCGTTTTTTTCATGACTCATATCTTGCCTCTATTGTCATGACTCAAATACTGCATCACTTTCTTATTGGGCCTACCTTGCCCAGCCTATTTAAAACTGGAAAGTTACAGCCCAGAATTCCTTATCTATTTTATATTTCACAGCACTGTTTTCTTTTAAAGTACTATATAACATGTATATGTAACATCTTTTTTTGGTCTGTATGCCAACAGTAGAACTAAGATCCATGCAGGCCAGGATTTCTTTGTTCACTGCTCTTTGCCCCACCCGTAAATACTGCCTGGCTCTCAGAGTTTGTCAAGAAATAATTGGTGGATAAATAGGAGGGAGAACGAATAGGTTTGGCTTTCTAAATTTATTATGCTTCATGGAGTATCACCAAACAATTTAAGGTTGACATCTAGATTTTTATTCTATTAATAGTTTCTGTTAAGTTTTTTGAGAACATTGTTTAATGTACACTTTAACAAGAAATTCAAGAATAAATATTCTCTACAAGTGGCCAGTGAGTACGTGAAAAGATGGTCATCATCACTGGTCATTAGGGAAAGTTAAATCAAAATCACAGCGAAGTGGCAGCTAGTCCTACAATCCCAGCATGCTGGGAGGCTGAGACAGAAGGTCCAAAAGTTGAACCCAATCTGGGGAATATAGCATGTTAGTGAGACCCTGTCTCGGAATATAAAAGGGGCTTGAGACTTGAGGTGTAGCTCAGTTCAAAAGAACCTGAGTTCAATCCTTAGTACCAGCAAAAAACAAAACAAAACAAAAAACCACTCAAAACCCAAAAAACTGTCTCACACAGACAAAGATAAGCATTGATGAGGGAATGGACAAAGGAAATCCTTTTATAATATTTGTGTGTAAGCAACTTGTACAGTTGCTATTAAAAATAGTTTGGAGGTTCCTCAAAAGACTAAAAATCAGAGCTACTGTATGATCCAGCAATCTATTGGGTATAATATATCCAAAGTGATTAAAGTTAGGATCTCAAAGAGATATTTGTACCCTGTCATATTTACTGAAGCATTATTACCAGTAGCTAAGCCATGGAAGTAACTGGATGTCCACTGAGACAAATGGATATAGAAAATGGACTAGCAGTCTTGAAAAAGAAGGATCCTATTGTTGGGAACAGCACAGATGAATCTAGAACACATTATGCTGAGTAAAGTAAGTCAAGCACAAAAAGACAATATAATATAGCTTCAGTAATCTGTAGAACTTAAGTCAAACTTGTAGTATTAGAGACTATAATGGTGATCAGAATACACATGAAGGAGAAATTAGTATAGTGATCACCAAAACAAACAAGCCAATACCATGGGCTCAAAATAAAATAAAATAAAATAAAATAAAATAAAATAAAATAAAATAAAATAAAATAAAACTAAAATAAGCATAAGAAATATCAGGCTGATATTTTGATGAATTTAACACATCTTTCCTTTTCATTTCTTTAGGTTCAAGGCTTTTGGAATTCTGGATATAGAGGGATCTCTGGGGTATGGTGTGGCAATCCTTTGCTGATTTACATCATGGAGCATAGAGCTGGGAAACACAAATTCTACAGAAAGAGGGGGAGAAGCTTTCTATAGCAGACCTGAGCTTTGTAGGGACTTGGCAGTCAGTCACCATGAGGTCTAGGCAGCTTGGCTATGTGGCCTTGGTAAATGTACAGAACTGCAGTGAGAAAGGAAGTCTCCACCAAAGTCTGAAGATCACCTGAACCCTCCCACCTAGGTGCAGGCAATCGGCAACAGCTGTTGAAGGCCCATGAGATTTCTGGTGGTTTCTTAGACTGCTGTAGTAAACGACTACACCTTATTTCAGATGCACCTAGACAGACATACGCATGACTGAGGCAAAGGCTGACACCTGCTCTGCAGCTGCACTGTTTTACAGGTTTGGCCCAAATGCTGGCTGGGGATCCCCGTTAACATGGCCCGGCGAGGGCTGCAAGGAGCTGAGTCGTCATAGGAGGTCAGGATTGGTGCCAGTTTCTGCCTTCTGAGTTTCTGCTGTATTCAACAGTCTGCCAGCTGTCGCAGCTGCACCCTTTGGACAAATTGGAAGATATCCTGGGCATTAGCCTAAACGGTACCACACATACAGAGAGCCACAGCTGCCATTTGTTGCGCCTCTTGCTGTTCTTGGCTCTGCTGCTTTGCCCGAGGGTGGCATAGATTCCTACACACTAAAGGCAGCTTTCCAAGATTCACAGATAGAAGTTTGATCATCGCAGCCACTAATGATGATGACTGCATCTGGAAAACAGGCCAGATGTCATATCCTAATGTCTTGAGTTTTCTTGGAGTAAAATGTGTGCAAACTAATTAATCCTATAAAATTGTGTGACATAACGCCATACAGTTTATCCTTCCAGGAAAATCTTAAATTTGTTAATGTGCTTTTTAAAAATGTTATTTAAGGGCATGAATATTTGCTTCCTTTTTATTTTGCATAATAATGTTTACATCAGCATAATGCAGATGAATCCCATGAGTCAATCATTTGATCAAAGGTATTAGTCAAAGCATGATTTTATCTTTGCAGGTGTTGTCTGGAGTAATTGAAAATCACTATTGAATAGTGTGTGTGTTGCTGGTGAATGTGATACATCTCAAAATTTTGGTGTTTTATTTAAAACTTAAAAAGAAAATAGAAACAATGTGAGCTCAATTTTTAGTTCATGAAAAAGACATATTTCTAATCCATTTAAAAGTTAATAAAAGGTGTTATTTACTGATTATGTTTGCTGATGCCATAGGGGCAAGTGAAGGACTAAGGAGAGAAAAAATATATTTATGGCACAGCCTCAAGATTCATACTTTAATAGAGTACACACAGCATCTGAGGTGGTTCGGGTGGCTTGGCTTCAGGATTCACACTAAGGATCGGTGGAACTCTCTTTTTCTTGGGTCTGGGTGTGTCATGGGGGCCCAGCCCTGGGTTCTATGTCTGGTCCCTGGCCCATTAGTCTCTCACTGTTTCCCTGATCTATTTCCTGGCTGCCATAATCTGAGCAGCTCTCAATTTGCCATGCCCTTCTATCATGATGTTTCTCCCTGGGAGCCATTCATCCATGGACTGAGCCCTCAAAAGCCATGAACCAAATGAAACCTCTTCTCATCCAAGTGGTGAATGGGGGTACTGTGGCTCCACAACAGCAATGTTCACTAATACATCATCTTTCAGAGCATTTTCAATAAAAATAAGAAATATAAGTAGAGTATTGTTCTAATGCTGGCTTCAAATGAAATATATGAGGACCTTTTCAAAATGATCAGTGCCAGGCCCCATCTAAACCTAATTCAGATGGGCCAGGGTGGGAATGTGCAATTAGTAGTTTAGTGTTTAGAAGCTCCTGAGCAATCTTAATATATGGAGTTGAATACACTAGTGTAGGACAGTTACAAATTACCTGAAATCCAAGAAGAAGCTAAAATGGGTACGACAACTAATTTAAGTGTTATCTTTTTTTTTTTTTTTTTTTTTGGTACCAGGGATCCAACTCACGACCTTGTGCTTGCGAGGCAGGTGCTTAAGCCACTAAGCTAAAATCCCCAGGCCATTTTTATCTTTTTTAAAGCAATGGTTCATAGAAGAGCTGAACTTTAAAGTAAGTTATAAAGGAAGGAAATTGGATTGATGTAGAAAAGTCATGTCAATTTTTAAATCCATTGTATGATTTAGGTTTTCCCAAGTTTGCCGTTTCAGTCAACAAAACTTAGATTAATTTGTGAGATGCTTGTCTTTGCCCACCAACTGGCCCTACCTATGAGTGCTTTTCATTGGTGTCGCTCTAGATCGCATTTCCGTGTCAGTCTTCATTGTGACACTGTGACTCTGCCTATTGGTGTACTGGACAAGCTTATAAAATTTAATTGGGCTTATAAAATTTAATTGGGCTCATCTATTTCAAAGTGAATGGCCAACAATGTCCAGTTCATAGTTTAAAATCATCCCTGCCAGAGTGTTTACACCAAAGAAATTGGCAAATGCTAAAAATTAGACATTGTCTTATACCTAGAGATGATATAAGACACTGTCTTTTATCTAGAGATGATTAAACATCTAATATAGTACACAAGTGATTTCAGATGGTATATAAATTGATTTTTATACTGTATATTAAATGTTTCTAAATTGTGTCTTACTTGTCTACCAGTACCTATTGGTTTGGGGAAAGTTAAACCTATGGTTTACAATGGTGCCTCCTCTGTACTTACAGTTTATTTCATCTTAAATTCTACTTCTCATTTTATCTCCACCACTTCAAACAGAAAGCCTCACATCTTCAGTACTAAGAGATGTATTTGTGTTGGCTAGAAAGTTGCTCTGTGTTTTCTTGTGTCTGTTTCCATACTTCCCCATACCAGCTTTTAGGTTTTCATTTAAACTACAGCAGCAGCACTTTTCTGTTTGATGAGAAAAGATAACTAAGAAAATAAATTCAGAGTCTTATGATAGACTCCATTATTTTTGTTATTCAGTGAAACCACAAATGAAGCAAAATAACGAACAGTCGCCAAGGAAAACATTTCCAGCCATTGCAATTACTGTTTTAATTGGCTGGGTCTGGGTGCCAGATTATCCTCTAATCTCTACAAGAATGTTATTTGGAAAAATCTGAAATATGCCCAGCATGGAAGCCACATCGATACCTTCAGCACATCTAGTTGGAATAACTTTCTCTCAGCCTACTGCAATATATGAGAGTAAGACCGGCGATTCCTGGAAGCTTAATTTACAGATTATATAAAAGCACAATTCACTACCAGCATGTTACTGGAAAGTTTAAAAATGTAATGTCACTGAGCCCGAGATAACTACAAGCAATGAAATTGTGACATTTTTGTGACAAGTATCTCTAAACGGTGTGTCGGCTTGTGTTGGCTCCTGTATGTGTGCACAAGTGTGTGTATGTACACGATTGTGTATCTCTGTGTGTGTGAACACACAATAGAATGAAGGGGATGGTTGAAATTATTTGGATAGTTTCATAAAATCTCCTTAGCACATGTTTTAGTAAGATTGCACTGAGAATGGCTCCGGCAGCTTGTCAGACTTGTGGGTTCAGAGAAGGGAAAAGGGCTTTCCTTTCTGTGTGCTTTAATTAAATACATCTTGAAAGCTTTGACATTAAAAATAGAATATTACATCTTCAGATTGCTGTTTTTGATGTATTCTCATTCACTTGGGAAACTATGTACATCACTTAAAAATATATTTGGAGTCAAATTCTACATGTGGGTTCCAGAGACTGAATTTGAAAATGTATGGCTATGTTAATCAGTTGGGTTTTATTTACCCTAGACTGGTCTCTTGTTTGAATTTGGGTTGTTTGGTACAATATCAAAATTACAAAATTTAAACTGACATCAAAGCCTCTTAGCATCTGTTTCGTATGTGGGGACAAGGCCACCGGGAAGGATGCTGCTATTAAAAATCCACAAGAATGTGTTCCAAGGATGGTTTCCCCGGAGTGCGGCATCCATGCCTTGAATCTCGCTTCTGAAAGGACGGACCCAGGTGCAGTGATCACAGAAACCACCCACGGAAGTTCTGCTACAAATACTGAATCTCAGGCCACACTTAGATTGTCAGCTTGAAATCTGCATCTTAACGAGACCTGATGACATGGTAATGCGGACATGACTGTCAGAGAAACCTGAGTGTCAATCATCTTGAATATTGGTCCAAGAGTGAGAGTGCGTGTACTCAGTGTCTGCATCAAGAATTCTATGGAAATTACAGTATTTTCAGGAGTATTCTTCTGAACTTCCAAGTACAAGATAGAACTGGAGCCTATTTGTAGTATATTGGCCAACTAGTAAAAACACAAGGCAATTGTTTTCTCAAAAACTTCATTTATGCAATTACTAAACCCACTGTATTCAAGATCTCACTTGAATCTGCATCAAAATTCCAGCAATTGCACAGTCGTTGTGGGAAATACTGTTGCAACTGTTGAATGTCATTACTTCTCAGAGGATGGTCTGTGGTGTCATAAAATGGTGTGGGAAAGTTTCTTCATATTTAACATGTGAGATCCCTGGGATGAGGCTCTAACGCGTTTACACTTGATGAGGACTTTTACAGGAATCTGCACCAGAGGAAGTAGTAGGTCTGTACCTTTTAATTCTAGAATGGCATTAATTCATTCAAAATCAGAAATAAAATGAACCTGTTGTTCTTAAGTAACTGAGAGAGATTAGAAGAGGGGAGAGAGAAAGCAGGGATGCTGCACAGGGAGAGGGAAAGTTTGGAAGAGATCAGAAGGAAAATTAGAGAAGTATAATCCTCTATCTGAGATGTCTTCAAACAGTTGCTTCCACTCATTGCGCTTCGTTAGCATCCAATTGCGATGTCAATGCAAACAGATAATGTTTAGCAAACCTATCTAAATTTCTTCAGAGTGAGACTGATTAGTTAAATTAAGATTTCTCACAATATGAGGATTCTGTATCCTTCTGTTAGTTCTCACGTTCATTTTGGTTTCTAAGAGCCACAAGGCAAGTTGCCACCAAACGCAACTCCTTGTTCTTGCACAGAGCTCTTCTTGTCTTTGTCGTTATTCTAGGTAGTGTTCAGGACATCCTGGAAAGAGATGAAAACCACCATGATACCTTCCCTTACAGCCTTGAATCAGTTCACAATTTCCCACTGCTGCCCCTTGCAGTGCTAAAGGAAGGGTTTAAACAAAAGGTCTCCATTACCCATCGACACCTTAGTGTATGCTCAAAGGAGGAAAGACCCTTCCAAAGACTCAGGAACCTGAGGACCTGGTGATGTGCTTGCTAGGAACTCCGGACTCTGGCGGCAGATAGGTGAGGCTCTCTGTTCCAGCTCGGTAGCTCAGTGGTGTTGGGCAAGATGGTACCTGTATCTATTTGTTAGCAAAATGACATTTCAAAAGTACATACTGAATATTAAACCTAAGACTGCAACTCATGTGCTTAGCAAATGTCTCTAGTAAATGATGACTCCTTTCTCCTTCCCTCCTTCTAAATTCCTTCTTTCCTATAAGCTTCTCTTTCTTTACCCACACTCATTTTTCACTTCCTTTTGTATTTACTTTCTCATGTTCAAGCCCCAAATATTTACAAATATAAAGTAACAAGGCAGGATTGTGTCTAGGTCAAAAGACTCTCAGGTACTCCAAAGCTTTCTGGTTGATGATCCATTCACTTCTACAACCAAGAGTTCCTGTAAACTTCCCATCAGAATTTGTGATACCTAGGATTTGGCTAAAACCCCAAATTCAGTATTTTTCATATCCAACTGAATCATTAATTTGACTTCCCTTGATGTTTGTTCTTTCTAGTGAACTTGTAACTATTTTGTGCCATTAGCAGATAGAGTATGTATTTACTATATCTTCTGACTTCTACCCCCAAGCAGATATTGTCCTCTAAGGACCAAGAGGAGCATAGAGTGTACATTTACAGTGATGACAGGATGTCTTAGAACCAGATTCCTAACTACAAGTTAACATGACCAGCTAGTCTGGACACTGAGTTGTCTGGATCAATGGCCATAGAAGAGTTTGATTTCAGAATAGTTTGTGCTGTCATTGTTTGATTGTCTGTCCACTTTTTATGTTTTGATTTTGTAACTTGAGCAACTACTTCTAAGATAACAATATATAACTTATCAACTAGTGATTTTTATTGTTTTTTTGGAATTCTATATTATTTCTACCTTTTTTCTGTTTTGCTTTTTTCCTCTAAATAAAAAAAAGTTTTATTTAAATAATTCTTAAAAGACTAAGTTTATGCATGAGTTAGTTTTATAACATAGATTAGAACACATTAAAGTTGATTTTTGTTATAGTGTCTCCATGAGTATTGGGATTAGGGGTCTTATCTAAAAGCTCTGAGGGAGTTTGTCAATCCCTTCCCTATGTGGAGACTGAGCTATAAAATTTTATCTTTAATGCAATAAATGGGTGCTTCTGACTCATCTGGTGCCCTGATACTAGACTTTCCAGCCATCAGAACTGCGAGTAACCAATTTTTGTTTTATGTAAATTATGCAGTATAAAGTATTTTGATATAGCAGACCAAGTGGACTGAGATACTTGCATTCTCATGAGCTTTCCAGGAAAGAATTCCTGAGTGGTGGGCTGCTCAGGAATTGTATACCAACTCCAACTCAGCTATATGAAGAAGATTGCTATTGATGGGCCATTAGCAACTGTGGAAATTCTAAATCACTGAAGCGCTTGACAAGACATTTGTAGGTGAGGTGAAAATCTGTGTATGTTCATAAATGTTGATGCTTAGCATGTCACAGAGAAGAGAAATTTGTGAGGTGCTGTTTTGGAGTGAGAAACAGTATAGAAGAATGTGGTTTCACCTTGCAATGGCCTGGTTAGTAACTGGTCCTCAGAAGCATCATGTTTTGCCTTTAGTTAGATTTTTAATATCAGTATCTACCAAATTCCTTTGCCTTAGTCAATCTTTTGGGAGAATGCTAAAGGAACAAAAGTTGTTTTCTAGTAGCATTAATGTAAATTTCTTACCAAGACAAAGAAAGCGTTTATTCCTCTAGAGTCACCATGGCTACTAAAGGGGAAACCTGTTTTTTATAGTCTACTATACTCTAAATATCTGCCCCTGGCACTATTCCTGTGTCATGTTTCTAACTCCCATGATGGTTTTAAGAGGTGGGTTCTTAGGAGGTGATTGGATTATAAACATAGAATCCTTATGAATGATGTTCATGCTTTTATAAAAGAACCCAGAGAAATCGCTTTCCCTTTCACCATTTGAGGACACATCAGCAAGAAGACTGCTGTCTGTGAGTCCAGGTACTGTAACCAGCTTTCACCAGACTCTAAATGGGCCTGCTTTGTGATCTTGGACCTCCCACCCTCTCCTACCCTCCAGAACTGTGATATACCCATTTCCTTTGTCTATAACCCACCCAGTCTTGGGTATTGTGCTATACCAGCTAAACGTATTAAGATGTACTATTGGGTGAGTAGGAAGCAAGGGAGGTCTTCAAGCAGGACAGGAAGCCTTTGGGGATAAGCATTGTGAGTTTAATGTTGCTTGAGGTGACCTCACCCTTCACCCTTCATGGGGTAGCTCGTGGTTAGTCACGTGGGTTTCACCTACCTTGGACTTTCCACGGGAATCTGCTTATCTGGATCCACAGCTGATACAGTAAATGATATTTTATAAATACTGACAAGTGTCTGTCCAGAAAAAATATTAATAAAACCAAGATTAGGAGATGCTAATTGATACTTTAAATTTATATAGATCTAGACTTCGGAAAATACTCTTGTATCTAATTGACATGGCAGCCCATAGGGGAAAACCAAAGCAAGATTCCCATGGAATGGGAGTCGCACTCTTATAGCAGGAAATAATTACGGTGAGCAATGTGTGAGTGGAGACATCTCAAACTTAGCTGATTACAGTGGATGAAGTATGCATCTGGTCAACAGAGACTATCCAGAAGTTAGCCTGGGAACACATGGAGGCATTTGCCAGGCTGTGATTTGCTCTGCTTCTGGGCACGTCAGCTGGCAGGGCTTTACTGCTTCCTTCACTGTGACGTCATGTCACAGACAAATAGTTTGTGGACCAAGAAGATCTGAGACTCTCTGGCCACAGACATTTACAGTCTTAAATACCCAGTGAAGACCCTGTGATTTTTAAGCAGTTCCTGATAAATAGCTGGTAATAATCTAGCCTTCCCCCTTCCCCCAGAGCTGTTCTGGTGAGGAGCTGAACATGTCTACACATCCCACACTGGCCCCACGTGCCCCTAATGCATTCAGAGCAAATGAGATTAATACTGTGGGAGATGCTCTTGAATGGAAGTCTTCATTGGTTCATTTAATGACCCATCTGTCTAATGACTACTCAGACTTAGCCCGAGGTGCACTGTTCAGGCTTAAACCTTTTTTAAAAAAATTTTATTTTATTTAAAGAGAAGAAAGAAAAAAACCAAACAGAATAAAGGGTAGCAACAATACAGAATTCCAAGGAAAAAAGGAAAAGAACAACAACAACAACAAAAAAATCTAAGAGATTCTTACTTGACAAATTACATACTGACTTCTTGGAAATAGTTGTTAAAATTATAAAGTTAAAACATGTAAAGTAGACATTCAAACAGTGAGTCTGTTAACAGTTCTGTTCCACGATCATAATATGTCCTCTTATTTTTGGGATAGCTGACCATGTCCTCAAGTCTAGCGTAAGTAGACAAACTGAGCCAGGTGATTCCGTTTTCTTATTGTATATTTCCACACATCTTGTTGATAGAGCCTCGATGTCTTTTCCCCCACTCTAACCCTTGCTTATGTAATGCTGTAATTTTTGTTGGTGTACTGTACAGCCCTGTCATTTTATGTTCCGTTATACATTACAGTACCGAGGGTAAGAGCGATGCAAATAAAGGCAAAGTCATCACGCTGGAGTTTCCTTTGACCTCTTCTTTGTTCTGCATCTTGTGTGTACTGTGTACAATTCACGTAGCCACCGATTCAATTAACAACCTACCTGCAGGAAAGGGACTCTGTCGTTAAACGTGGGTGCCTGTATATTGTCAGTCTGAGGGCTACATTGACACAAATGCCCCATTCCATTAGTGTCACCTTGAACTATGCCATAGTGTTGACATGAATGAGGACAATCTTACTACTGAAAAAAATAAAGGAACATTTCACTCATGCATTCATTAAATTTCATGCTTATACTGCTTTAAGCATTATGTGAAAAGATACACTTTCAGTGTGTGTGTGTGTGTGTGTGTGTGTGTGTGTGTCTGTGTGTGTAGAATCACCCCACATGGACAGCACACCTACTTTTCCTATAATAACTGTTCCAAATTTCTCATAATTTTGGGTGTTACCTAAACTAGGCTTATTTCTTTCCACTATACCTTTATTCTGCATTTCTACTAACCTTAGCCCAGAATTTCTACCTCTGCACCTGTAATTCTCCAAGAAAAATGAAAAATGGGACATAAAATATGTAATGGACAGTGGTCCATTCTTTACTAAATCTAGGGGTTTGTTCTCACCTGTCACTTTACATTCCATTCTGCCTTTGATATCATCATGAATGTACATGTTCAAAATTTATGCAAAAGATTGGAAATGATTAGTTAGCTCTTGTTGCAGGCAGCTTGGTTTGTGAGAGATAAAGCTGATCTATGTTTTCATCAGTCAACTTGATCTCTTGTGCAATTAAACACAACCATTCAAAATATGTTAGGCAAATATTCAGAGTCAGGTAAGGTAGAGGCCCTCTAGAGATAGTATTATATTTGCCAGTAGATCCCCATGAAATAATCCTTCTGCTTGCTGGACATTCAAGAATGAAAGGAAACTTACCCTAGGGCCCATGAAGATAAACCTTTTAGCCTATCAAAATTATTCTAATGAAGTCTTTTTTGGGGTTACATGTTGTCAAGTTACACATTTGCTGAATATGAAGAGATGTATTATATCCTCTTGCCTTGTACATACGCTGTTCTAACTGTGCTATTTCAACACCAGTCATGTTTAATTTACCAAATATAATCAGAGCATGGAGCTCTTTTGAAGCTAGCAATTTGTATGTCTGCTACTCACATGATGTGTATTATTCCCTTCTGACTCCATTTCGTGTGAATGATGGTGGCGTCACTGACTTACAATGAAAAGCACTGTTAAAACACTGCCACACTCTTTGAAGCATTATCTCACTGTCATCTTTGTCAAATATGAATAAACTTACAGTGAGGTTGGGAAAAAGATGCCTATTTTAAAAAGAGAACACATATTCTCATGTCGAACCTAAAACTTCCACTACTAATTACAGTCTGATTTAATGTTTGCTTCTCAAATAAACACTGTACCAAGCTAAGGTTGATTTAAATGATAGATGTAGAGTTTGTTTAGTCTCACATAACATGACTTCTGCGAAATGATGATGAAAATGAGCAAAAAGCAATGCTTATATTGCCAGTCAAAGCCATTCTATGTTATTATAAAATACCAGATGCATTTCAATTCACATTACTAAGAGAATATATGTAGTTCAGCGATTAGCAGTGTAGTGTCTTTATGAAAAGCGTGATCTTTGGCATCAGACCCATATCCAAATCATAGTTTTGCCATTTAACAGCCGTGTACAATTTATTGGATGACAATCTTAAACCAAGCCTCAGCTATCTCCCCTGTGAAAAGGGAGTAAGGACGGTGTTTAGAAAGGTAGGGCGACAGGTTTAATGTAGCCCTGATCATCACGGCAAAACAGGAGAGTAACCTCCGTGCACAGCTCCAGTTGCCTTCATCACCTCTTGTCCTAAGAATGAATGTGAAAACTACCCAACCACAGCACGCACTTAGTCCAGATAACAGGCGTGCTGATCTAGGGTCACGCTGCCTTCCGCGATTCGGTGTCAGGTTTGCTCAGTGTGTGCTTATTTGGAGTGAAAGGTGAAAGGGCGGCAAATGCCGATGTGGATCACTGACGTATCAGAACCAAACTAACCAGGGCATGCAGGATTAATACCTCTTCACAAAGGCGGATAACCTCCATTGGCCAGAATAAGTTTCGTGGCCAATATTAACAGACCCAGACAGTCTTTCATAGTAGGAGGGGAGGGAGACACAAATTTCCTGTACAATAATCCAAACCGTGAAAGTCGTGAAGTAGTAAATACAGTAATAATGAAACAGCATTCGTATGACGAAAGGCTATTTACCCATTTTAAAATCACAACATTGAAAAATAATTGGAACAGCAGTATCCTTATCATCTGTTTCCAAAAACCTACAAAAAGACAAGCAAGAAAAATTATAGGAAAGTCTTAGAACAAAATATTACCAATGGTTACCTTTGAGGAATAAGACATTTTCCCCTTCTATGTGTTTTTCAGTATTTCCCATGTTAGCTGAATTTATTACATACTCATTTTGTCATTTAAAAATTAATGAAGAAAATTTGTTTTTCCATCTTTGGAATAGTATAAACTCTTATCTGAAGAAACCAAATCACTGTGTTAATATAGTTCAAGTACGTTGCCATCTATGGAGCAGGAAACATACATAAGGAATCATTTTTATAACTTGGCTTATGTCAAATGCCTGGGAACGTATGCAAGTGTCTTTATCTCACTTCCAATCTTAAAAGACAGTTCTGTTGAGCACGAAATTATAGTTTGACATTTTCTTTCAGGATTAGAAGATACTGTTCTGGCTTCATTGTCGTTACTGAGAAGCCCATTCAGTTTAGTTTGAAGTTGTTTTGTACTGTGTCTCTTTAAGATCTTTTCTTTGCCTTTAGTATTCTGCTGCTGATTGTAATGTGACTAGTGGTATGTGAGTGTGTGTGTGTATGTTACTCTATTTGATATTTGTTGGAATTCCTCAAGTAAAAAATTGGTACTGATCAGCAATACTAGAAAACTCTACGTTATTAAATCTGCATATTTCCTTGTTCTTGTAGACTCTCTCTACTTCTACAACTTTGATTACTTTCTCTGTCTCATTGTTTTGATCAACTCTCTTTTATATTTTCTTTTTTCCTCCCTATACAATATTTTGGAAATACTTTATTGCCAGACTCATATTTTTTTATTTCTTTTTTTTCTCAAAACTACCTACTCATTTCTGAAAGGCTGCTGATCCTTCTGCGTCTTGTAATCCCTACCTTCCTTGAAACATGTGGCTGACATTTATTTCCTACTATTTGTGTGTCTCTCCCTAATCTGCTGTGTCTTGTGCTGTTTTGGCTTTTTGATTTTTCCGCTGCCTCACTCTTGGGTACTTGGCTCCAATCTCCTAAGAATGCTTTTTCTACTCTGTAGCCTGGGGATGTCAGCTCGCAAAGATTTTTACCTGGGAGGCTTTTTGGTGGGGCAGTTTCTTGCCCTTAAGTTTTCCATCCAATGATTATCTGCTAACGCAGGTAAGGGCCAACAGATGGCCGGGTGCCCTCAGCAAACTCTGATACTCATCTATTTCCTAGGCTCATGGCTTCTTTACATTTCTACATATCAATATTTTATTGATTTTTCAGACCGATAATGTAGATACATGTTATTTACAATAATATAATCATTATTTTTCGATATTGTTTTTTAGAAGGGTTTTTCTGGACAGATATACACATTTTTAGAAATAAAAGTATTCAATCATCTTTTAAATTATCTGCTTTTACACACAAATGATCTTCATGAATATGTGCTGTGTATTGACACCTATCTCAGTACCTAGCACATAAAAGAAATAAAAAAGGAATGAATAGAGCCAATCACAAAATCTCGTAGTATTGTCTTTGAAAACTACAGATCAATTCAGAAATATATGACATTGCCCTTTCCTCAAGGGATTAGGAAATCATATCAAATTTTCATTTATTATAAATATAGATATCACTAAGACAGATGGCATAGCCCAGAAAAATTTTTAATTATTTGAGAAAATTGAAAAGTCAAAATTTTGCTGCAAGTCTAGAAGTTATATATAGCCTGGATGGATGTCTTTACACCCAACTTTGCTTTATTTAGGAAATATTTTCTGCTCTCTATGCAAGCGACCACATCAGAGACAAAAGCAGAAGGTGTTCGTGCTGGAAATTCTTACATTTTAGGGAGACATTTGGGGGCTGAATTCTAGAGGGAGATTTGAGGGCCAGGCATTCATTTTCAGCTTTGATATGGCATTTAAGCTCTTGGTGAAAAACTTGCCTCGATAAATTTTAATTTTTAAAAATGATTATTTATAATATTTCTAATATCAAGTGTCTCCATACATAAAGAAATAGAAATATTTCATATGTTTTTACTGGGATAGGAATAGACTTTTTAAAAAAAACTACATTGATGAAAATTCCTGGGAAAAGAGCAGATGAGTGTGTGTGTGTGTGTGTGTTGTGTCTACTTGTGTGTTTACACTTGTTTGTGGTTCACATACTTTGTGGCTGAATTATCCAGCTTGGTCCCTCCCTTCAGATGAAGACTTGCATTCCTATTTCATTGCAGTGTGCAGTTCTTCTGTGTGGTTTGCTTTTTCTTGCATCTGAAAATAATTTGAGAGAAACAGAAACATAAAATTTGATTTGGCCCCCAAAAAATCCCCTTTTCTTCATTTCTTTTGAAAATTTGACCAGTCCAGCCATTTCTATATAAGGAGAAAGAGTCAAATACAGGCTAATCCATGAAAAATGTGACTGAAGACATCCTCAAATCCTATTTTGAACAAACCAGGCCCAAAACATCCAAGACTTCTTCCTTGGCCCTGAGCACTGCAGCTTCATAGGAGTAGCTTTTCCCCATCATTGGCAGTTCTTTTGTTTGTTCACACTTTGCCACTGAGGTTTCCTTCTAGAGATGATTCTGGAGGAAAGTGGACTTTCACTAGAATGAACCCTATATTCCTAAAGTTCTAAAGCACAAGTAAAAATCATTTTATTTTCAGGAAAGAGGACAAAATGTTTGAGCCAGGAAAACTCCTCTCCACAATTAGACAAAAAATAGAAAGCATTTTCTAACCCATGGAACATCCAATTTAGTGAAAAGCCACCCATGAATATTTACCAAAGTTTGAAAACAATGGTGCATGCTAAAGTTAAGTGGAAAAGCAGGTCTAATATTCTATGGTGGTTGATCAGCACGATTGTGATTTCTTTTGAAACTAGAGTCCAAAAGTAAACCAGGTAAAAACATACCTCTGAACTGTTAATTATTTTATTTTTGTTTGAAGAATATTTAAATTTAAAAACTCTATTACCAGTTTTTAAAACTTATGAGGTGTGGATATTTTTATGATGCTATTTTTTAAAATATATTTTGAATTCCTCACAACCGCATTTTCTAAACCAGGACATCCTATACCTTAGAGTGATTTGGGTTATATCTCCTCCCTTCCTCTGATTTTTTTCATCTTCTTTCTCCTTGTTCATTCTGAACCTTGAAATGTGTTAGGAACCTTGGTTTTAAGAGATCAAGGAAAAGCAAAATAAATTTCTCCCATATGCTTATCTTATGTGTAGGTTTAAGAATCAACATTAATTTTATATTTGCCCAAGATATACTATGGTGTTATTTTTGTAGTAGCAATTTATATATTTATTTTGAGAGGTATTGCACTAAGGCAGAACAAGTTTCTCGAGACCTGGGTTCTAATTCTGTTTTTTTTAAACCACCTACTAAGAGGTTCATACTTGTATTTTTATGCTTCAAAACATGCTGTTATTCTAAGGCTACCTCTCATTTCAAACTTTACTTTGATGACTCATAGGAAATGTATTTTTCTATATCTCTTATGTTATATAGGAATTGTATGGCTATTTAGAAATGTGTTGTACTGGTAGATGATACACATCACATATTGCAATTTCAGATGGAAATACTTGCTCAGATGGTCACACCTAGCAGGAAGTAAGGTGATTGTTTTATTTGGTGTGAAGAATAAGCACCAATGTGTGGAACTGACCAGACAATGGAAGCCAAGTTAGGGATTATGTCTTACTTGGGTGACTCTGTGACAGTTTCCCATGCTAAGGCAAAATATCTGACTGTTGGATGTTGCTTTAAGTTCCTAGTGTGTGGTAGGCATTCATCTATCTGAGTGAATGCTTTGGGTAAAATTATTCGCACAGATTCAATATATTTTATCTCTGCTCAAATTTTTATATCATCATGCTCCATCTCTTTCTAAAATTTAAAAAAGAAAAAAAACTTCCAAGGTCTCACCTTCAATTTGTATCCCATTGATTAACTGCTATATTCTAGTTTTCAACCCAAATTGTAGAAAGCACTTTTCATCTGTTAGACATTGTATGTTTCCCTATTTCTTGCTCTTTTTCAACTGAAATATTTTCCCTCTAATGAAAGACTTTCTGGTGCTTTCTGGTATGTTCAAGTAATATTTGTGTGAATATAATTTCATTTGTTGAAACATGTTATGCAGCAGTCAACAGGAGACCACAGACATTCCTCTCTAGCATGGTAGCATTTATATTCAAGTCCCATAAACATTCTCCTTGTTTAAATTACCTAGTGGAGAGTTTGATCAAGGCTTATCTATGGAATTTCAACCTATGCTATTTAAGGTAGACCAGCTGCACTGTTTTAGAAAGCTACTTATGACCAACCTAGTTCAGTTTTTTAAGAAGAAAGTAGTTTCTCAAGTAGCATTATTATGCATATTGGAGTCTACATGGAATCATCATTAGAGCCACCATATGGAATGTGCATACTATCACAAGGATTTTTGTCATTCTATCTGGACCTTCAGATGGGCTGTTCAAAATGATTATGGATTTTGCATTTTAGCTAAATGAGACTTATGACCAATATTTTAAATAGAATCAATATTATTGCTTTGCTGTGTATTATTCAAGTTTCAGCATTCATAAGTAGTTGACTGACCCAGGTTGAGTAATATGCTCACATACCTGCTCTACTGGAAAACGTAGGCTTCCAAAACAAGCCAAGATGTTAATACTAGATGAATGAGGGTGGGTCCTGGGAAGTAAGTAAATAAGTAATTGTCCAATCCTTTTCATTTCATTTGAACATTTGTTTTTTAGATCACATCCAATAAAATACATTTATGAAAACTGATGACCTTTCCCCACAATGGCTGGGTATTTCAAATGTCTGAACCCTCTTTTTCCTTTTCTCTTCCTTCCTACTTTCCTTCCTTCCTTCCTTCTTTCCTTCCTTCCTTCCTTTTTTCTTTCCTTTCCTCCTTCCCTCCTTCCTTCTTTCCTTTGTCTTTTGGGCTTCTATCCTCCTTCATTCCTTTTCTCTCTTGCTTCCATCAGAGCTACACTATCTCTGCAAAGCACAGGGCTGAATATGGCACCCAGTTCAGATTAACAACTAAGCCGATATCAGATCAAACAACAAATCACTTACCAGAGCCTTCTCAGGTTTGCAGCTTGCTGTAAACTCACTTAGATACCTGTATGAAATCAAACTATTTAATAAGATACTGAAGTTGTTCAAAATTTAAAAAGCTTTTTTTCTAATTTCAAATATCCTTTTAGACATACAAAAATGTTGTATTCCACTATAATAATCTGAAAAGATTTTACAAAAATAAAGTAGTTGAAATGGTTTAGGACTTTTACTTTGGGGGGTTGTTCTTTTATAATGGAGAATATATTTTCTGCTATTTAAATTGGTCAAAATTCCTGAGTAGCCAAAGAAATTTTAAGCTAAAATAATACTTTAGTTTTATGAAGCTAATATTACCTAAAACAAAACAAATACAGTAAAAAAATGAAATATTGAATTCTATCTTGTTGGTAGGGAAAGGAATACTTTTATAAAAAGTGGCAAGAGTGGTAATTACAATGGTTTGTTTAGGAAGAAATTTGATAATAAATATCAAAATGTAATAGTCTTTGACTAGATTGTGGCTTTTGTAGAAATCTAGCCTAATAAAGCAATCATGTAAATACACAAGATTAAAATAAATAAGGCTATGTCTGCTGTAACGTTATTTGTGATAATGAAAACCTACAATAATCTACAGTAGAATTATTGGACAAATTAAGTCAGTATAAGAAATAATGTCTGAATACATGGATGTGGATAGGTATTCCTGACCTGTGTTTGAATATAATAAACAGTTTATAAAATAATAGGTACATTATGCTTCCAGTAATCGATCAGGAAAATAAAGGTTAAGTAGGCTTTCATGCTTACAATATGAAAACGTTTGTGACAGAAGAGACAGATCCGTAGGGACTTGATTTCAAAGGTAAGGGGTTTCTGTTTTCCCTTTTGACTTCACGTGTCTCACTTATTTGAATACAATTTCAACAAATACATGCCAGCATTCCTCACTTAATGACCAACTGCTCTTCCTGCGGTGGTTGTTAACTGAATCTGTCTCTAAGTGAGGCATTGTATCAAGTATGTACGTTATGAGATCCAGGAAGAAGAAAACTCCAACTTGATGGCTTTGCTTTTATTTGCGTAACTCTTACATGCACCTCTGTAATGTGTAACATAACACAGGACTGCAATCCTGTGCTGTACAATAGGAAAAATTAGAGAGCTATAGTGTAGAAGCCACCGCCAGGCCACTCTGCAGCTCACATGCCCGTGTCGTTAGTCTGAATGTGATCCTAAAGCCGAGTGGTAGCTCACAAGCCTGTGCGACTTGCTGCTGTTGTAAGTCAAAATAGTCATCAAACATAATTCACTAAAGAAAGAGTATCAGTGCCATTTCTATATATTTCTTACAGAAATTAAAAGGCATATATGGCAGATAAATAACATTATAAAGAACTAGCATTGTGAACACTGTGGATTGAATTGTGTATTTTGGGGTAAAAAGTGTTAAATCAAATGTTTTAGTAATTTTCCTGTTACTAATATTTGTTAGAAGTACAATTACGAGAACAGTATTTGTAGATTAAATTTAGGCAGTTCACAACTTGAGAATTAAAAAATTGTAAGTAGCTTTAAGAGAAAGGGTAAATACAGCTTTCGTTTGTAGATTGATTCATGAGATGTCAGGTTGGCTCTCGCTTCTTGCTCAGCAAGTCCATGCATTAACCTCTTTCTCGAAGAACTGACACAAAAATACTCAATGCTAGCAGGACCCTGGGCAGGGCCTACTGGCCTGGTTTTTCCTGCCGGATGAAGCTGGATTTACAAATCATTGTGAAAGTTGGTAGAGGAAAATGAACGATGAATTCTGAAACGTCAGTATTGCAAGTACAATGGATTTCGTATAAACTTGGTTTTCTTATAGTCACGATGACTTAATTGTTGAGAATGGTGATAGCACGGGTCAGGGGTTTGTGGATAGAACTACGCAAAGAGTACTTCCTTGGTCACAAAGCAAGGGTAGCTACCAATGTCTATCCTCACTCAAAGTATGAAACTCTGGTTCCTCTCCTAAAACTTTGGAACTGGAAGTGATGTTATAACTCATTTCATTCAATCTCTCATTTCAGAGATGAGAAACTAAGAATCAAAGAGGCCAAATTATATACTTCATCAAACCCACAACTCTTAAGACAG
Organism: Dolichotis patagonum; assembly: GCA_004027295.1. Taxonomy (NCBI): domain Eukaryota; kingdom Metazoa; phylum Chordata; class Mammalia; order Rodentia; family Caviidae; genus Dolichotis; species Dolichotis patagonum. Next base: position 36,334 of record PVJX010003147.1, on the reverse strand, counting down.
AAGTGTCCAGGATTCAGCACAAGCACCCTGGTGGCCCAGATGTCCATGTCCCTCACCACCGTTGTGCCAAGCAAGATGTCCTAATTAACATTTGCCTGTGGCTGCACAGGGGGTCTCCTTACAGCAGCTGGCAAAGGAGGGAGAGAGCGCAGCGTGGTTTACAAACTGTCTGCTCTGTGTGTGGTGCAAGCTAAAATTGGACTGGGACTTTCCTGAAGCCCCTTTCCATGGTGGTCTTGACTTTGCCAAAAAATTTGCCCAACAGGCAGTGATTTTGCTAGCACAACTGATTCTCCTCTTTTGGAGAAAAAAGAATGACCTGAGATTACAATTTGCAAATTCATGGGTGGCAAATAGTTTGGAAGGTTGAAGAACAGGAAAAAAGAAATTCTGGGATCCCAGTATATGGACAGAAAAATGAGAGTAGGGACAAATGTCAAATCTTTGTACTCCATGCTCACTAAACCACCAAGTCATCTACAGTTGACCAAGTCAGCTGGCCAGTGTCAGCGGGCTCTGACTTCAGAGGCTCTGCGGAGCACATGAGAACAGCTGAGGTCTCAGGGCCTGGGCCCAGCAACACAAGCTCCCATTCACTGAGGCTAATTAACATCTGACACTGCCAAATACCCGACAGGGGCCGACAGTGAGCCCCGGATGCGGCAGCAGTCCCTCAGGAGGCCAGCCAGCCCCTCGTGACAAAGTGAATGCCTTCTCTCCTTCCAAGCTGCAATTGCTTTTGACTGAATACTTCCTGAATCTAGATTATATTCTGGGTGTGAATTTGCCTTTCCAGTTTTAAGAATTTAGTACTATACAGTTATGGATTACAGAGAATTTTGTCTACCCATATAGGTGCTCATATAACATTGCTTTAGACTAAGGACGTAATTCTTAATGAGGGGCCATTCAACACCCCAGACCCAACCCCTAGACACAGGTCCAGCTCCAATGACATCTTGGGCATCCTGGGGAGATGCTGCTGACATCTAGTGGTTAGAAGCCATTGCTGCTAAACGTCCTGTGATGCACGGCACAACCCTCTTCGGTAGAGAATTATCTGGTCAGAAATACTAGCATGCCATTGTTTAGAAACTCTGAGGCCCGAAGCTCCTGTACCGTGTTCCATATTGGCGACTAATTTTTATTCTCACAGACAATGCCCAAGGGTTCCCTTTTCTCCACATTTTTGTCAATATTTCTTTCTTGACTTTCTAAAAACGTCCACACTTGTAAGTTTGAGGTGATACGTTACTGAGGTTTTCTTTCGCTCCTCTCCTGGGATTAGTGGTTTGGGGTATTTTTTCACTTACCTGTTGGCCATTTGGGTATCTCTTGTGCAATGTGTTTATTCAGCTTCTTTGCTCAATTTTTAAATGAGATTAGGTGTTTCCTTGCTACTGAGTTGATTGATTCACACACTTACCAGACATCTAGTTCACAAGTATTTTTCCCCTTCTGTAGGTTATTTCTTCACTCTGTTTGTTGTTTCCTTTACCATGTAAGAGTCTTGCTTTACGGTAAGAGTCTCATGATCATGAGACCTGTTGGTCCTGTTATAAACCACCTCCAAAAGCAGCAGCGTCAAAGAGCATTGGAATGTTTTATAGAAAGTATAGGTGAAGCACCTACCTGGACATGATAACAGACAAAGTAAGGGGGTCATCTTCCAAGACAATCAGTGACCATCATGTGGTTAGAATACATGTGCCACGAACCGAGACTTGAATGCAGGAATGGCCCGTCGAGAGCTTCTGCTTCCTTTTGGCTGAAATTTTGACCTCTGTTTAATGGTCTTAATTCCTGACCTGGGACACAACTTGGGAGCAAGCTATGCTTTCTGCCTGTCTTCCTTAGATTCCAGATCCCAAGGAGCCCATGGGCAAGGAGGGGGTTCCACACTGACAGAAGCAGTGGATCAAAACCAGGAGAAAGGCTGGCACTGGAGACGAGCAGGAGCAGCTTTGGGACTTGGTTATTGCTTGGTGTGTCTTTGCCCAATTTTGATGACAATTTGACAAAGATATCAGCCACAGTGTGAGCAGGGCTTAGTGACCAGTTGTTTAGGCAATCAGTGACAGAAATTTGGTCACGCCACCAGGTAAGCCACCAAGACCAGCACAGTTTATAGCAGTGGGAGGAAAGAATCTAGGATGGACTGCAGTGGAAAGAGAGGATGAAGTCCAACCCTTGAGGCCTCCAGCTTGGCTCCATCAGGGAAAGCTGTGCTTAGCCCCCCTCGCTTTCTTCTAGTAAGTTTCCTCTGCGAAGAGGCCCAGAGAGATGGCATTCAGAGACAAGAGGACCGAAGCTGGGCTACCCTTCTTGGATTCAGCTTTTCTGGATGGGAGGGCCATTTCTATCAACTTCCGGGAGTACTGCTGGCTGATAACTCCCAGCTCTGTTTTCTTTGGAGTTCCCTTCTCCTAAAGAATCGCACATGGCCCAAATTCATTCCTCTTCTAGAGGATCAGCTGCATCCAAAGACCAGGTTGATGTGGGACATAAACGCCCAATTCCCTTTTCTCAACTTGGGTTCCATTTAAAGGACTATCCAGACCTCAAGGCTCCCCTTGGGCTTGCCCCCGCTGCTATGGTTACTGCATTGCCGTCCATCTTCTCCTCAGCCCAACTTTACTGTCCTCCTGTCATGCAGTTTTGATCCTGACAGTAATTCTCTCTCCACCAGAAACTTTATCCATGTTGAGCTTCATGTTGTAGGCAACCTTCTGGGAAACTTGATCTGCAATATTAATATGCAAACTGCAGTCCATGCATTTAAATAGCATATGAAAGTGTGTTGTCTAAACTTGCTGGAACTTTCTTCCTTCCTTAAAACCTTGTTGTTTGAAGGTTTGTTTATAGATTGACAACATTCATGTTCTTCCCTACTGTTGCTTATTCTTTTTCATTTTTGGAGAAGGTTCTGCGAGAATCCAGAGTAGCAACTCTTAGGAAAGAGAAAAGAGCAAACAGAAGGCAGCTTTTTCTTTTTCTTCTCCTTCTCTTTCTCCCTCTCCTTCTTTCTCATCTTCCTCCTCCTCCTCCTCCTTCTACTTCTTCTTCTATGTGCAACAAGTACACAGTGAGAAAAATGACTGGTAGAGTTTATAATCAGACTACCAAATATTTGACTTGAAGTATTTGTAGAGTGAAAACTGACCTTTGTTTTGATTGGGATTTTCCATAGCTTCTTTCTTCCCCTTTTAAACACATTATCTCTGTATATATGGGTGTTGCTATAAATGGTCCTTAGGAAGACTACAACTTTGAGTTGTTTGAGCTATTGGAATAGCTTTGCCATATTTTAATTTTTTTTCATTTCCTTTCTTGTGTATTAATTTATATCATGGGTGAAACTGGCTAAAGTCAAGGGCCAAGGTGAACTGCTAACTGAATAACAGAGGGACAGTCTCACTAACGTTATAAGTGGCTTGAAGTTAAAAGTCAAAATCTTGTCTTTGTCAGATCTAAATGTGTCCACTCAGGAAATAAACTCAAACCGTCCCCTTAAGTACAAATTTCCAGAGAAAAACAACAAACCAGCAGATAACCTGTATAACTGGGATGGTTTCTGCTTTAATGTTTAGTACATTTTACCAGTAAGACACATGGCTTGGTATTTTCCTTTTGGAAAGGTTTTTAATTATGAATTTCATTTAATAAAACTGTTCAATTTCTTTTTTTCTTTTGTCACTTTGGTTTGCTATGTTTCTCAAAAACAGTTTGTCCCTTTTATCTAATTTGTTCAATTTAGTTCCACAAAATTGATCAGTGTCTAATCTTACATTCCTGCTTGTATAATCTAATTTCCACCTGATACCATTTACTGTAGCCAAAGGAATTTCTTTGAGATGTTTCATATAGAATATCTGGTGACTAACAGTTGTTTAAGTTCACAAATTATTTTATTTCATTAATTTAGAGATGTTGTTTCATTGTCTTCTACTTTTCATCATATCTGATGAGGAATCAGCTCTTTGTCTTACTGTTAGTTAGTTCCTTACATTTAGTGTGCAACAATTAGCATATCTTTTTTTCTCTTGCTTTTTAAATATTGCTTAACTTTGATGTTCACAGTTTAATGTGTGCCTGGGGTTCCATTGTCCTTTCGTTGATGTAGGGTTAGATTTTTGCAATCTTGGATTCACTTTTAAAAATAAAGCTCTGAAATAGTCAAAATAGTATTTCCTCACACAAGTTTTGTTTTTCCCCCAGCTCTCCAATGACACAGTATTAATTCATTTGCTAATATTCTTGTTGATGTTTTGCTTTAGAATTTTATAGTAATTTGTGGCAGTTTTTCTTGTAGCAATTAATAATTTCAAATGAAAATCCTAAATAAATAAAATGGCAAGCACTGCTAGTAAATGATATCATATCTACAAATTGAAATTTTTTCCTCTTTTCTTCCAAACTTTGTACCTCATTTTCTTTAGGTCTTACTGTGTGAGCCACAATTTACAGACTATATTGACTGAGCTTAATTATAATAACAATCTTTACCTAAAAATTTATCTAAGAATCTATTATCCAAGTTGGCAATGGATACCCAACTGCCACATTTCTTGATTAAAAATGCAATTGCTAAGGCTTTTGCAAGATATCCTTCAATTTTGATTAGATATCACTGATACTTAATTCCAGAGAATTTCCTAATTTTGAGTGTATTCTATTTTAGAATATTTCTATTCTAAAATAGATTTTAAAATTTATTATTATTTTCCTCTACTGGAAAATATAAGAAAATTGTTTACTATTCTCCAAGCATTTCCAGTTGTCTCAATGTTTGAATGCATATAGAATATCACTTCCTTGTCTCCTGGAAGTCAGGTGAGCCATGTGACTTGCTCTGGCTTAAAAAGTATGAGCAGAAGGATGTTTGCTACTTCCGGGTAGAAATTTTCAGAGCCAGCTTGTCTCATGAGTGTTTCTCTTTCTGTTCTCACAATTCGGTGTTTGTGAAGAAAGAACTTCTAGCAGTGTGGACTAAACCAGTCTTCCACGTAAGGCAACTTCAGTGATTACAACATTTTAATATTGTTATCCCAGACCTTTGGTTTTTATTTTATATAGATTTTTATGGATAAGAACACAAATTTAACATGCTTTATGTTTCTAGTAACCAGAACTTAACTTCTAGTAACCAGAACCAGAACTTAACTTCTAGTAATCAGAACCAGAACTTAAACAGCACAGGTTAGAAAATATCTTCTTAGAATTTCTTTTTAGGAATAAAATGAATAAAAATAATTAAATTTATAGTCACTGTTCTTGAAGGGTAATTGTTTATTAAAAGATATTAAAGAAGTTCTTAAACACAAATCTATATGGGTGTATTTTCTAAAAAAAAGAAAAGGGAAAGAAAAGAAAGAAAAAAGAGACAAAGACAAAGAAAGAAAGAAGAAAGGAAGAAAAGAAAGAAGGAAAAAAGGAGGAAGGAAGGAAAGAAAGAAGGAATGAAGAAAGGGCAATTTTTTTTTTTTCTAGAAAGAGTAATTCTGAAAAGTTTCCCTGTAAAGGGGGCATTTGAACTGGGTTTGAAATACAAAAATAATGTTGAGAAAATTGTAGGCAGAATCTATTAACGAAATATACTATGAGGAAAATATGAACAAGGTATAATAATGAAACAACAAGTTATACAGTGTGGTTAACTTTAATAGCATAGCTAATTTGTAGAAATACAAATTTGATTCTGTAGACATCACAGGTTTTCTAATGGAGAAATTCAGTTACTGCGTTAAGAAGATAATTACTGCAGCTGTGATTCTTAGGATGAATTTCAAGAGATGGTACCAGGGGGCATGATAGGATTGGGAGGGACAGGTGTTAATTGTTGAAATGTGACAGTGAGGGCTTGGTTAAGGGGACAGGAATGCAACAAGACCTCTGAGTTTTGCTGATTGACATAGTTTTCAGCTATTATTTAGTACTTGAAACCTAACATTCTCCAATCCTGTGTATTATAAGCTGAGGAAATAAAGTCTATAACTAGCCACACCTTATCGGATTGACAACCACCCAAAACACAGTTTTAGTGAACACTGAATCATTATACTGATGTTAAAAGGAATGGACATGAAAACACATTTGTCTAGGGAAATATGTTGGCAGCACACCCTTCTGGATATTGGGTAGTGTCTCTCTCTCTGTCTCTCTGTCTTTCTGTCACTCTCTTTCTCTTTCTCTCTTTTTGATGCGCAATAGGCAATTGTGATTCAGGTGTATTTGTTTATTCTGGCAGAAAAAAACACCTTCCCACTGAAACACAAGTGCCATTGCAAAGAGCAAAATCAAAGCCACCCTACTTTTCCGAGTCTTAGGTGACTGTAAGGAGGGCACGCCTGGGGTCTGTTGGTCAGACTTTGTCTCCTTTTAAGAAGGCATCTTGCAGATTGTCATCTCCATGTTCTAATGCATCATTTGCTCAGGGAAGAAGTGTGAGGTGTCAAGCACGAGGGGGTGGGTCTAGAGGCTTCTAAAGTGGTCACTTACAAAATCATTTCATAACACATTCGTCAGCACATCTTTCTTCCAGCTCTGGCTTTGTCTCCTTGTATTTTCAATGTACATGGTGATACAAAGTGAGCTGTCTTTCCACGCCTCAAAATAACTATGCATTTGAGTAAAATTTATAATGGTGGATTCCACTTTTAGCCAGGAAATGCAAACAAAGCTTGGAGACTGCTTGTTCCTTGACCCCAAATTCATTCCATGTTGCTATAGCATCACTCCTGAGAAAGTGGGCCTGCCCGTTTCCCTCCCCATAGACACACTCAATGGGCTTTTGTCAGCTTGTGAATTATAGCATTAAAATTTAAACACTAGGGATTTAATGGAGGATTATTATGACACTCCAGTGCATTCTTTCTGTTGCCGCTAGCAACAGCCTCAAGGATGAAGTAAAATAGTTAGGAGGTACTGCTTCCCAAAAGATGAAGGGTCTACCTCATATTCTGGGAGTTACGTAGGCTGTTTTGCAGCCATTGTTATTAACACGAATGGAGTACTGACAGTCCAAAATACCAATCCATTGATTCTTTTTCCTTTAGTTTAGCAAATCTACACAGGAAAAAGATATTTTCACACAACCTCCCAGATGAACTTCCATCTGCTGCTCCTAAATACATTCTCCAATGTCTGGAAGATTTTATGTGGGTGCAGCGTTCTCCATCTTAAACCTTTCAAGTTGAGGTTGCAATTGAAGAATCCGCACCCCCATGTTCAGAGATCTGTCTGTGTGGTGTGGTAATGACTGTACCTTGTCCAGATGGGATTCTGGGAGAACTGCCTGTGAAATGGAAATGAATGGAATGGAGAAATGCCATTACAATACTATTTCTTTCTTTGGTTATGACCTTGTGTCTAAGAAGACATCAAAATAAGTGATAAAATCTAGGTATTGTTTGAGTTTTTGTTTGATTATGTAATTGGAGAAAGCTTTTTTTACAAGCACTCCTGCTACTAGATTTACTTTCTCTTCCAGGCATTTGTGATTGTAGCTGTCTCCCATGTACCTCTTTCCTAGCCTAACGTCAGCAGCCAGGTTTACCTTCAGGGTTCTATTTTTCTGTTTAGCAACAGAGATCACAATAATTCATGTTGCTTTCCCAGCTATTAAATATGGACATATGATTGCTCCTCCTATATTATTTCTAGATAACTCTTTTCAAAATGCTGAAAGTTTGTCTCTTTGAAATAAAGTCAAGTTCATTATAGAAAAAAAGCCACACACACACACACACACACACACACACGGAAAGAATGAAAGAAATCAAAGAAATAATAGAAACTAAATAAGTAGTTGTTTAAACTTCTAGAACCCAAGATAATATTTTTTAAAGTTTGAGTCTTTAATTATAGCAATAAAAATACGACTCATTGTCATGAGAGATGTCAAGGACTTTATTGTCTTTTTCTGCGTAGGAAACTCTGTTACCATTTTCTTGTTTCCTTTTAGTGAAATCCATGCAAACAATTTATAGATGCTGTTTTTACATCAAATTGATTAAACTTCACTTTTTTAGCCTCTTCCTTTTCATATAACCATAAATCTTGAAATTAGTCTAAGTTTGGAATTTGCATGGGGAAACCTCATGGAAACAGTCTTGAGATTTGGAGGACTTGACAGAGGAGAGTTGCCTTATAATTTCCTTTCCTAAGCAAGTGTACTGCCATTAGGATTAGAGTTTGGATGCATGTTCTTGGTCAACACATGGCAGAGGTAATGAAACATGCTTTTATTCACACTTCACTGAGGAAAATACCTGCAGTTTGTAAAAAAAAAAAAATTGTTAATATCAGTTTTGGTTGTCATGGTTTGTACTGAGCTACAAGTAATTTGATTACTGAGTTCCTCAGTGAAAGATGTTTTGGTAGTTTCTTCTTGTTTGCTGTCAAAAACAATGCTGCAATAAATATCCTTGCAAACATAACTTTAATCACATGTAAGAATATAATTTTATGCCAGTGTAGTGGCCAGCTTTCCCTTCACTGGGACACAATGCCTGCAACCTACGACATAAGGGAGGAGAGGTTTGTTTTGCCTCACAGTTCAGAGGATTCAGCCCAAGGTTCCTTGGCTCTAAAACACAAACATCTTGGTGAAAGGCTATAGTAGTACAAAACTGCTTACGTTACAATCTCCATGAAATAGGAGGAGAACAGCAACAGAGAGGGCTGAGGGATCAGACATAAACCCCAAGTCCACACCTCCACGAGCCATTCAGCAAGACCCATAGAATGCTCCACCAGACCCCTAAGTGGGTCCCAAAACCATCAAGCTAACACTGTCTGATGCATTCAAATTACCAGAGTTGAAGTACTTAAGATCACAACATAATATCCATAGGTGTCATGGTTACTTTTCTTTCATTATTAAGACAAAATACCCAACACCCAAAGTTAAAGAAGGAAAGGTCCATTTACCTCACAGTTTGTAGAGGTTTCAGACCAAAATTGGCTGATTCTAAGCTACTGTGGCATGGCAGAGGGGCAACAATTCATGGTAGCAGAAGATACCGAAAGCAACAGGGCAGAAGAGAGCAATCCGCTTTCCCTCCCTTATATTTTATGTAGGCTACCTGCCCTTGGGCAAATATAGGACTCACACCCTTAATCCCAACATTAGACATGAATCAAGGACAGACAAACCCTAGACTCAGCTGTCCCTGAAAAGCTACCCCATGACCACATGAGGCTTTGGGGGACATCCAGACACAAACCGTGACAATAAGTATCACCATCAGTGAACCTGACCTAGATTATAGAACACCTCTGTAAACTGAGGTGCTCCTGCAGCCAGTGGCTTCGCTTTGGGAAGCAGAGTAGTAGATAAAGTTGCCCTAGAGGGCTGGCTGTGCCACTTCTCATGTAATACTGAGATGCTGCTGGGGCCAGGCCAACTGTGTTCTTGAACGTATCATTTTCCTTTGACAAGTGGGGCTTGTTGAGCCTACCTCCTCCGGGCATCATTGAATTCCAGTGACCCAGGCCACAGTGTGACGAGACTTCTATGAATGAGGTGTCTAGCTTTGCCCAAAGCCCAGCTGCAAGCTACTTTTCAGAAGCTACCTTTAAAAAACATCGTAGCTGGTATCTGTGTCAGAGGGGTGAAAGGTCCAAAGTCTCAGGGGGGCCCCTCAGAGGCTGCCTCTGTTTTCCACAGTCCTAAGGATTTGACACTGAAGCTGAAAGGAGTGATAACTCTGTAGGTCAGCATTTCTCTGCACATGGCTCTTCCACGTGGGGGGAATTTCCTCAACGCTTCTGAGATGAGGAAACGCTTTCAGTGTGGCTCAGCAGTGACAGCACATGGAACTTACCAAATCACTCAACCCCCAGGTCACACTGGGTGACTTCCCCATTGCAAACACAGCCCAAACTCCATTCACTGAGTCACAGGACTGGGTAGGAACGTGACTTGGCAGTTGTAGCCAAGAGAGTTCCTCAGAATCATGAGCCAGGTGCTTATCAACTTTGGTCCATTTGGGGAGTGGAAAGGCCTCTCTGTAAAGCAGCTGAAGTCAGAGCGGAGGTGAAGGTACTAAGTAAGGAGAGAAGATATGAAGGTGAGAGAGCTCTCATGCCAGGAAGTAAGGTCGTTGAATTCAATTTCAGCAGGTTTTGGACAGGTATCAGGCCACACTCAACCAAAAAGACTTCTAATGATTGTGCACTGGTACCTCAAATACTGTTGAATGCATTTCAGCTGTGGGGATGCTGTGGTTCACGAGCCACAGCTTCAGTGCCTTTTGGTTATGGCAAAGCTTTCTTCCCATTGCCATAGTAACAGTTCTGAACACTCCCAGGGAAGAGTGTGCAATGACCAAGCATTATTCAGAAAGCTTGATTCAGTCTTCTGCCCTCAAAGCATCCGTTAGCTGGGAGGACAATGCGGGGCCTTCCCTACACCCTTCCTTCTTGGCCAGCATTTGTTTTCTGATGCCAAAGGGTGCTGTCATATTCCCAAATTCGGCCTGCAGGGCTCTTAGCCTTTTCCTTCTGGACATCCACGTCTAAGTCAGCAACCTGTTATCATTATCCAAACTCTTAAAAACAATGAAGGATCTCTGATTTTTTTAATTTTCAAGCTAATAAGTTAGTTTGCCCTGGTTTTATGGGTGTAAAAGATGACATGAAACTCCTGAGTCAAAGACAAGGGACTATTGCACTAGGAACGCCAGCCTACATTGGACGGCTTCCTTTGTCCCCAGACGCTGTGGAAGTGAAACAGATGGCCACAAATACAGACCGTACAAGCCATACATGTAATAGATTGCATTCTAGGAAAGGAACTCTCCGCACAGGGGATGTGAATATTTTATAAGGACAGCAAGCAGGTCTGCGTTATTTTCTTCCAGAGGGCAACGTTTTCTTTATTGCAATGGCTAGTCAGCACGCCACAAACTGTCTCTGGCATTCAAGGTCATTCATTATGCAAACAAGCTTAAAAAGATCCAAATGAAAAGATAGTGCTTCTGTTCCCAAGATGTGGCAAAATGTGAGCAATCCATGGATAATTGCTTTCTAACGCATTCTATCATTTGTGTGTGCTTAAAGGTATTCAAGTACTACCCCACCCCCTCTATTCATGAGTATTCTTTTATTAAAAGCTATTACAATCTGATACAATAATCCTTTTGAAGTGTTTATTTTTATCGGATAATTTACCACATGGAATTTTTAGTAGAAGTGGTAAAATAAGTGGTAAAAGCAAATCACAGTCATTGGCAAGAGCCAATAGTACCAGGAAACAATGGATATGGATTCCAAGGACTGCATATATTGGAGGACCTATGTGTAAAATATTTTTGCAATAAAATAAAAACTTCAAACCAGTTGGAAGATTTAAATAAAAGACAACTTTAAAGAAAGAAAATATAATCTTTAATTCATCTTAATGTATGATCAGGTCAGCAAAGATAAAAGGGTAAGTAAAACAAAAGTTTTACTATAAAGAACAAAAATGAAAAATGCAGCAATAAAAATTACTAAAATGTGGTTATAAGACAGTAACGACAGAACATGGAAATCTAAATTTATTTTATTGGCTTCAGAAGAGTGTGGAAATCATACAGCAGAGCCAAATTTGAATACGTAACAACAAAGAATTTTCCAGAAATAATGACAAATGAGAATTTATAGAGAGGAACAAAAACAGTATACAACAAAAATGAGTAAAAAATCCTTAAAAATTCAAGGAATCTGAAGAAATGTGAATCAATAAATAATTTATTTAATTTTATTTATTGACTAAAAGAGAAATTTGAATGAATAACTATGCCTCTTCTATTGTCCACTAAATTTTAGAAATCCAGAAACAAAGAGAAGCTCTTCATTATGTTAGGTTTTTTTGAGACATGAGCTCACTAAATTGCCCAGGCTGGGCTCCAACTCTCAGTCTCCTTCCTGCCTCTGCCTCCCAGTTGTTGGGATTACTGGTGCCCAGCGGAAGAGAGGTTCTTAAATGTATCCTTAGGGAGTAAATGAATTTAAATACAAGCAATTGAACTAAGGATAGATGCCTCGAGCAGCAACAGAAGGCCATACGCGGTGAAATGGTAAAATTGTGCAAAACCTAGAGTGGTGTAACCCCCGAATTCTCTTTCAGTAAAAAGGACAAAATAAAGACATATGTATATAAGTAAATTATAAATCACTCATAATTTTAATAAAACAACTGCAAAGGTATTCTTTTCAGTATAAAAGGAAATAATTCCAAAAGGAAAACTAAAAATACATAAAAATAAAGAAATTGGGAAAAAATATGCCAGTTCAGGTGGAATGTCAACTTCATTGGCTTTGGATACCCCAAGGGGATTGGTGGCGCACAGGTCTGGCTGTATCAGGGGGACTGTGGGGCATGACTCTGGCGTCTACGCCTGGCTCCTCACCCTTTTCTCTCTGGCGCTGTCTTGCTGCTCCGCCCTCTGGTGAACACAGCAGCTTAGTTTCACCACACTCTCCTGCCCTGATGGTTCTGCTTTGGAGCCAGTTTACCACAGACTAAGCCCTCTTAAAATGTAAGCCACACTGAACTTCTTTTAGTCGAGGGTGTTTCATGAAAGCTGACAAATACAAAGTAGGCAAGCTATAGGTGAATTGTTAAAAAACTAAAAGGAAGATAGGGCCAAATATATAACATTAGGAATGGAAAGCAGACTATAACTAAAGATAGTACAAAGATTAAAAAGACAGCATCAGAATACTATGACTCTTTACACTCAGACTTGTGAAAATTAGTAGCACCAGGGGAAAAAAATTCTACAATGAACGAACAATCTTTTATCTTCTTAATGTGAATTGCATAATAATAAAATAAAAAATAATCTTATAACAGCTCAAAAACGCAGCTCAAAAGTGTTGAAAAATTTTATCAAATCAACAGGATACTCACATAATTTTAAGCAAAAAATTTTCTAAACTTTAAAAAAAAGTATCAATCTAGTCCTGTACAAATATAACCTGAAAATGAAAATACAAGGTAAAGAACTCTATTTTCTATTATAAACCAAGTATGATCTTAATAACAAACCAGATATATTTTTCTATTAGTGCAACAAATTACTAAAAATTTAGTTGCTTTAAACAACATTTTTGTTAACTTACACGTAATTCTAGTGGACACAAAGTCTTACATGGATCACACCAGACTGAGAAATTCTCTTCCTGTGGAAACTGCTCACGTTTCAGGCTTCGTGACCTTCTTTCTCCATCTTCAAAGTCAGCAATGGCGGAGTCTTGACATTTTATCTAGTTGTCCACATCTGGGATGTACGCATAAAATTAGTTCGGGCCCATCTGGATAGTCCAGCATGATCTCCCACTATCATGATTCTTAACCTTAACTACACTGACCAAGTCTTTTTCCTGAATAACACACTGTATTTCTAGCTTCCAGAGATTAGAACATAGAATTCTTTTGGGAGACCATTATTACACTTGCCAAAGCCAACGAGCATATATGGGAAAGGAAAACTAAAGGATACAGATGTACTTGCACATCATCTAAACAATATTTGGACAAAAACAGTAATTTGAAAATCTTAATCCATAGCCATTTTATAGTCAAGAAATTCAACATTGTTAAATATCTGTACATCTAATTAGTATGCTAACAGAGATATCCTATAACCATATCTGTAGGCACAGAAAACAATAGCTAAAATGCAATAATTACTTACAATATTGAAGTTATTCTTAGTAAAGTTGAAATAAAAAAGAATTTCTACAATTAGATAAAAGGGGCCAATAGAAACTACATCAAATATCAGTCTTTGCGGCAGAATTTGAAAAGTGCTCTCTTAAAAATTAGAAACCAGACCATTGCCAGCCAGTGAGAAGTCTAGAGCAATCAAGTAAGATAAAATGAAATGGAAGTTCTAAGATTTTAAAATCTTTATAATTGACACATATAAAACTCTAAAGAATCTACACAATTAATAAGACAATTTAGTTAGATGATAGGAAAATAAAATGCAAGATATATAAAACCTACTTAACAAAAATATACAAAATTAAGCCAGAATAGTGACACATACCTGCAATCCCAACTACTTAGGAGGCTGAGGCAGGAGAATTGTAAATTGAGGGTCAGCCTGGCAATCAGCAAGATCCTATCCAAAATAAAAAATAAAAAAGGACTGGGAGTATAGCTCAGAGGTATCATTCATGAGGCCCTGGGTTCAATCCCCAGTACAGGAAAGTAGATGAATAAATGAATGAGTCAGTAAATTAAAGGCAGACAGAAAAGCTAGTGCAGTGTTAAGTAGATGAATAAATGAATGAGTCAGTAAATTAAAGGCAGACAGAAAAGCTAGTGCAGTGTTAGAGCCCTTCCCTAGCATTCGGAAGGTCCTGGATTCAATTCCCAGGACCATACACACACACACACACACACACACACACACACATACACACATACACACACGTGTGTGTGTGTGTGTGTGTAAAATCTTTACAAGGAAAATATTTAAAATTATTGAGATGTTAAAGACAACTTAAATCTTTGCCATCTTCAAGGAACACTTGTTATAAGGAAATTAAATGCTCAAATTACTTAAATGCAATTTCCATTTAAACTCAATACGATTTTTTCCCCTCAAAACTAGAGAAGCTGATTCTGAAATTTATGATGGAACGGATAAGCCCAAGATCAGGTAAGACATCATTAAGGAAAAGATAGCGTGATGGAATTTCCCCCACAAGACATCAAAATTTCGTATAGTTGTAACAATGACAGTGGTTTTAGCTCAGAACATAAACAAGACTGAGAGCAGAAAGCAGAGACTAAGCATAAATTCATCTACAAGTAAAAATGATGTACAGCTGAGGCAGTAGATCAATGGAAAATGAGGTCTGCTAAAAATATATATTAATTTGTATCTAATATGTACCACAGCTATTTCACTCCAAGTTATGACGTAGATAGTACAATGCCCGTGGATCTTGAAACAGGTAGAGTGATTTTCATAACCGTGTCTAATGAAAAGACACTCAAGCTCAAGTGACCCATGAACAGAAAATATAAAAGTAAGGATGTAGCTTCATACTGGAACATCACACAACAGTGAAAGCAAGAAAACCTTCACATATGTGGAGAGGGGGTAACAAAAGATTGCATCTAGTATGATTCAATTTTGCACAATGCAAAACCAAAACCAATTCACACTGTGCCCTGTGAAGGATTATATTTTGGTAAACCTAAACACAATGACAAAGGAAAAACTAAAGCCAACGTTTGGAAAAGTGTTTCTCTTTGGGGACAGAAATGGGAGACAGACACACAACTGGTGGTTCCAAATTTGTGTGCAATACTCTAGTTCATAAATCTGGAAATGATTCATTGTTTATTTTATTATTATGCTTTAGAACTGACAAATATTATATATATATTTTTATATATTTAAGTGCTTTAAAATAAAAACTTCTGAGGTCAGGTACTGAATACCATCATTGACTAAGCATGGTAAATATTTTGGGGTATTTTGGAGCACGACACACACACTTCATCATCTTATTTTTCTAAATAAGAGCACCTTGTTCAGACAATTGAGCACTTCCTCTCTTTATTAATATTATTATGCATGCATTTCTCTTTTCTTCTTAAATTGTGCTTTAACAGGTAACTTTTAAGGGCTATATTATTATTCGTAGTCCAAATCACCAATATTTATCCTTCACACTGATGTTGGTGTCACATTCTTTTTGCTTGCATTGTTATGATGGTGATGAACATTCTTGCACCTTCTCCTTTGTATGTATGACCTTATCTCCTTAATGTAAATTTCTACAACTAGGACTACCCAGTCAAAGTATACAGATTTAGGTTGATCTTCACCTTAGACTGTGCCCGCCGACGTGAGTCACAGCTTTGCCTCGCCAGCAAATTGTGGTGTTAACTGACACAAAAATAGATTCTGGTAGGAGTCATGAACCCAATCAAGGGAGAACACAATGTATTACTTCCTTATTTTCTTCTCTTTTGTCCCTTAAAGACATCTATAAACATAACTACAGATCCCCAAAGATTGGCAGAAAGTTGACAAGAACAAAGACGAAAACTAGCAGCGTACAAAAAAGAGAAGATTGTGATGAAACAAAAATTTATAACAATCATCATCAACAGGATTCCAGAGAAGACTGCATCAATAAAACAAAAGTAAGCTACTATGAAAAAAGAGAAACCAGAGAACCAAAAGATTTCTTGGAATTTTAAACAATGCTCCCAGAGGTAAAATATTTTAGAACCGTGACTGTGGAAACAAAATGATGCATAGAAAGGCCATCTACCAGGTGATCTGGGAAATGAAATCATGTCAAGAAAAGTCTCCCAGAATGAAAAAAGAAAGGACAGACTAAAATTAGATAAATTCTTTGAAAATTTTTTGAATATAATACTATATATTATGCTACACTGTACAATGTAGGGTAGTTTTATAGATATATGTACTGTAACTATAACTGTAGTAGAATGTAATATATAATGGAAGAATTCTAGATATCTGAACACAAAGTTGGAACAAAAGTAGTTATTTTATATATACAGATGTGTGCATATCTGTGACTACTAATTGTGAGATGTCAGTTTGGCCAGATTAAGAATGCCGCGGGCACTGGGAAAGCACACTTGTGGGTGTGTCTCAGTAGGTGTGATCTTAGGTAATCTACGTGGTCCCTGGCCCTCTCCTCTCTGGCTATGCTTCCTTTCTGGCACTGTCCCCTTCCTGTGCTTCCTGGCCAGCGTGAAGTCAGCAGCTTTGGTCCACCATGTCCTACTGCCGTGATATTTCTGCCTTAGAGTCACCAGTCATAGGCCGAGTCCCCTAGAGACCAGAGAGGCCCCGAGTGTGGCCTAATGATGGGCAAACTGACCATTACAGATTCTAGTACCGAGAACGCGGTCACTGCTGTGATAGTACCTGACCAAGTCAGTACCCACATACATGTGTCTAACCAAGCAGGTAAGTTACGGAATATCACTAAATCTGTTTCTCTTCCACAATACACATTTCACTGTAGAATTATTTCTCATCATTTTGGAAATCATACAGGTGCTCAGAAATTACAAGCTACAGTTTCATACAGGCTGAATGTGTGGCGTTTCATGCATGCCTGTGGTTAAAAGGACACAATGCTTTTTGCATAAGTATACAAGAGACAGGCTACGGTCATTTAGGAAGCTGTATCAGTTTTCCCAATTGCTTTAAGAATTGACTAGAATTTAGGTTTACAACAAGAATTCTGCATAGTTTTCATTTCATTTCGAGCTACTCTCCCTTTCTAGTGGTTTTTGAAACTAGTCCAGAGAACTTCATTTGCATGTCAAACTCCCTGAAACGCATTTAGGTTCTTGTTATGATGCTGTTTGTCTGTCTGGACATGGGATTTTTCTCAAAAACAGATGTTCCACATAAGGTATAAACATTCAACTTAACGGTTCCCAAACACTCATCAAAACCTAATATTAACACCAAGAAGTCCACCAAAACTTATGTTTTTAAAACATGGACATATGCAACTCAAAGAAAAAGCACTTAAGTTTCATTCTTAGCAACCAGAAGTTAGGTTACGGTGACATGTGATTCCTGACAAAATGAGAAAACCGAACCACTGACTAAAGTTGTCACCTTCTGAAATGGGGATTAAGTTATGGAGAAAAGAAAAATATTAAATGAAGTGACCCTGATAAATATTGACTTGCTGGCAAGTTTGGATCTCCTCATGCTAAATAAAAATGTGAGGTTTCTTAGTGGCACTTGACCTATGAAGTCATCTCCAATAATGTTATAATACATTGGACACGAAATGCAAAACAAATGAATCCTCTAACTGAGCCAAATTATTACAACAGCCCTTGACTAATTCTCTCCATATTATGCTTTCCTCTGGCCAATTACTACTCACTTCCTCAGGATGGTTTTTGCGGGTTGTAGGAATTTCAAGTGGCCAGTGTCATCGACTTACAGAATAATAATGACAACAAACAGTAAGTATAAACAAAACATAATCACGTCTCACAATGCACCATCCTAACGTGGGAAGTAAAGGTTAAAACAGCACAAAATGACTGAAAAATGTCCAAGAAATAATAGGCAAAATTTCTTGGTTGCATTTAGCTTATAAAATTATACTCTGGAAAGATCTAATTTTTATGTTGCAACTTATTTCTGACTTCTTGTACATGAAAGTCAAAGTCTCAATCTCAGTATGTTTATCTTTCTTCTATCTTAAATTGAGCTTAATTCATTCTATCATATTCTTCCAGAGGAAATGACAACTGTTAATACAACAATCCTACACTCAGCAGAGCTTTAGCTCCCCAAACTCTTACTGTAAATATAAATTTTCATCATGCATCTGACATATGAAAGAGCACTATGGCTCAGAGCAAGGTGCGATATATGGAAGAGAAAATGTGTATCTGATAAAACAATATGTGCCTGGACTCAGAGGAACTTGCCTTCTCATAGAGGAAAAAGACATGTTCTAAAAATGGTCCAGGATTTAGGGTCTAAACAAAGATAAAGGTAGAGAGAAAGAGAGAGTACTGTGTGCTGGGTTCTGAACTGGGTTTAAGAATGAGAATGCAGATATTCATGGCATGAAGTTTTATAGCCATGATCAAGTATTCTTTTGGGTCTGGAAGAATTGGTCACTTTGAAATATTACAGTTTGATAACTGATGGACGATGCCCTTTGGGCTTGGATTTCAGGAAAGCTAAGTACATGTGACATTGAGATCTATATATAACATATAGCTTCAGCCAACCAAATATAATACGTAGTTCAAAACAGTGTCATTACTCCATTTACATTAAATATTCTTACAATATTTTGTCATAGAAATTGACCAAATAATTGGGATTCCTCAGAGAAATAAATTCCACCCCAACAAATTTCTTGTGCTAAAATAAGATAAAGTGATGGTTTGGTTGACTGATTGAACTCACTTTTCAACGAACTATGGTTTTATAGAAATATGATCCTGGCTTCATAACCCTTCTTTCTTTTCCAATTTAATTTATGATTCATTTTACAACCATGAGAATGTAGTAAACGAGAGCTTCATACCAATAGTTTAACAATAATTTTGTGGGGGATAGTGCACGAATCAAGTATTTGAATAGACAACTGTTAGAACCGGAGAGAAAGGAATGTAACAACGCAAACAGGCTGCAAAACTGGGCTTGGGGTGTTCCTGCTGGGCCATGTGACTGGCTGTCCTTCCCTGGCCTGTCACTTCCAGTGCTAAGCAGGAGCTGTGGGGAAGTGTAAGACAGTCAGTACTCCTTACATGCGGCTTGCTCCTCTATAGATGAAAAATATCAGTGACTTTAGCAGGGGAGGTATTAGGAGACTTTTTAAATGTTTTGATTTTGTTTTCTCATCTGGAGGGCAGAAGACCTAGGTTTTGTTCTGCCTCTGGGTAACTGTATGATATTAAGTATGTCTCATTCTCTCTCTGTGCTTTTCTGTTAGCTGTAACTAAGCTAGACTGGGTGATCTCTCTGGTCTCTTCTAGCTCAAAATTCTATTATTGAAAGAAAAAGAATTCGCCTCCCGGCTTCTGATTTAAATGCCACATTTCAGCCTGATGCAAATTAAACTGTCTGGGTTATAAACCAACTACAAAATAAGGTTTATAATGGAAACAGCAAGTGACCCTTGGCTGCTGGTGGGCTGACAGTTCCCGCTATAGTGTTCAGTGACCACTGCTCTCCCTGGGCAGCGGCTGCCGTGTTATGTAACTGTGACTCCCGCAGGATTACTTAATCCTCGGCCTAACCCTAATTGCACAGTCTGCTTGCGGCTCCAGCAAGCCGGGGTCTTTTCAGCGACACGCTCCAGAGCGCATGCGGTGGACTTCACCAAACCCAGCTTTTGCTGGCTTAAAATAACACGGTTGTGGGGAGCTTCCAAATCCCGCCCTTTCTGAGAGCACATTATTTTTTGCTTTTTCTTCTGTCTCTTGCTAACTGCCAATGGTTTGCTGCCCAAAGTGACCTAGCACTAGGAAAAATTCTAACAAATAATAAAAGGGTCTGGTGCAGGTACAGTACATACCGTCCCCTGGCTTATGGCATAGACCAAGCCAGGAGCTTCGCGAGGAGACAGCCGGAGGAGAGGAGAGGAAAGTGATTCTGTCATGCGCAAAACCGAACAGGACTGGCCCTGTTTGGCCTTTGCATTTAGCTCATCTGCCTTTTGTTATATATAAACTTGCTTTAACTCTCAGCAAAAGAAAAATCGCTGGCAAATTTAGAAGACAAAGAACACAATTTTATAACACAAAATATATATGGAGAGTTAAGTAAATAGATGTCCGCAACATCTGCGGTTTAGTGATTAGAACAGTCTAACCTACGTTCTTCACAATGTAGCATTCCAAGAGCTATCTCTCATAATTTGATTTTTTGTTTCTATATTTTTATATTCCCATTTTAGAAAGCATGAGTAGGTAGAAAAAGCAAAATAGAAACTTATCAATTAATCTCCATTTTTCAAAGCATGCTTAAATTAACAACAAAGATTGTATTTTACTTATCAATGTACATACAATTTTAGTATTGTCATAAATTTATATTTTTATTTTATTTATGGGTATGGTCTCAAGTTGCATCCATTTACCTATAAAAGTCTCAAGTTTGGATTGGCATTTAGCTCAGTGGCTTAATTGCTTTTCTGGTAAGCACAAGGTCATGAGTTTGAGCCTCAGTACCAAAAAAAAGTCTCAGTTTATCCTTCTTTGTGGCTGAGTGGTACTCCATTATATTTTAAAAATGACATCTTTTTATCCTTTCCTTGGTGATGGTCATTTGAGATATTGTCAAGATGTAGCTATACTCAATGGTGCTGCTATAAATATGGGTGCACATGTATTGCTATGGTACGATATTTTTAATACTTCTGGGAAGATATCCAGAAGGGAAAAGCTGGATTGAATGGGATTCTAATCCTTATTTATTGAGGAATCTCCACACTGATTTCCACAATGGCTATACCAGTCTACACTCCCACCATCAGTGGAGAAGGGTTCTTTTATCCCCTCAGCCCCTCCAGCATTTGTTATTGGTTGATCTCTTGATGGCAGCCATTCCTTCTGGAGTGAGGTGGGATCCCAATGTTGTTTTAATTTGCATCCGGCAGGTGACCAATAGATGTAAGCATCTTATAGTCTCACTAGTGTGAGACACTGAGCAAATAAATAGGACCCAAAATGTACAATTAGATATTGTGAACTGGGAAGAAACTGTTCAAAAGAAAAGAGAAACTCTGACAGCGGAAAGAGGAAAAGAAGTAAGGGAAAAGGAAAAAAAATCTATATACATAAACTAAATAGCTAAGGTGGATATACTGCTAGTTTCTCTTAGTTCATTGGAAAGAAAAGTTTGTGCCAATATTTTTTGGACACTATCTCATGTTTGTATGTTGTACCCTTAGAAACTGCTCTGAGGATAACAATGTGCAATGTATTAATTACTGTTACTCTATTATCTTGCTTTGAAATTCTGTTTTATTTTTTCTTGTTTTATAATAGAATTATATTTTTAAATCTTTTTGTGAATATTTTGAATTTTATATATCACATTAATCGCGATACTCTCATTCTGTGCCTCTCTGATTTTAAATTGTATCCACTTTTTATTAATATGAAGAATGACACTGAAAAAAATCTTTTACAAACATTTTGCTTGAACTTCTGTTTTATTCTTTCATCTACAATCTTGAAGCTACTTATATAGTTAACCAATTAAGAAATAGAGTTAAAATATAAAAGTATTTTCCATCTGCTAGCAGAAAATCCTGATGCCAAACTAATGCTTCCCTATAAAAGTAGAAATTATATGGGATAGAAATGAAAATATAACTTGTTTTGTGATTCAAAATATTTGTGTACCTGGTACTTGGATATTTCAAATCAATGCTTTAAATATGCTAAATTCTGAAAGCAAAGTATCTCAAAAGAGGAAAATGGAGTAGCTATAGAAGTTACGTTGAAACAGACTATCAGTATGAACCAAAATTTGTTAAGCAACAACTCAGAGAAGCTTGATCTCTATGTGATTTTAAAATGTCGTGATATGAAAACAAAAACTGTTGGTGAAATGGAAACTTTTCACTGCTTAAATTACAGGTACAGCTGCATTCCTGCAAACCATCCTATTGTACTTTTCCCCCCTCCTCTTATGAGAGAAGTTCAGTGTCTGCTCTGTGTAAGCCAAGAGGTTCCGTTTGCTCATCATTGTACTGTCAAGCTTGCTCATCTGTATGATCCATTACAGGATCATAAGCTGTAAGTCCCTTATTTTCTCTCTTGTACTTTCCATATCTAGCAGAGTCTCCCAGAGAACAAGAACTTGCTAAATATGCGTTGACTGAATAAAATATCTGTTGCATCCTAGCTTTTGAGAAAGATGATTAGTGATCATTTTGTTCCTGAATGGCAAATGCTTATTACATGATCTTTAAGCATACTGAAATATAACAGATATAATCTACAAATACAAGATGAGAGCCCTTTGGGGCATCTACATAATACAATATTTTTCTGGTTTTCTGCTAACAGCCCGTGCTCCAAAGAAGTCTTCAAGTTATACTGCATTGTCCCAAGAAGCCTAAGAAGCCCACCCTGCATGCCCTCAGTGAGCGATTTCTTAGTTAAAGTCTACTGAGCTTTGGCATATGTGATTCTTCTTTCTGGTATCAGCCAAATCATCTCAGGATAGAATGGGACTCATGGGGACGATTAGTAAGCTCTCCAGAGGCTAAAGAGGTAGCTTGGTGCTGGAGCTCTCTCCGTGGAGATCCCCTGCCCTGGGCGGTGCTCACACAGGGACCCATGTGCAGAGTAAGCTCATCTTCATTATCTTCAGTGGCTGCCAGTCACCAGGACGCTCATGACATCCTTAGTGGCATTGAACAGTCCAGGCTGGGGAGCTGCTGGGACTAAGCCCTACTGCTTCTTTCTTGGGTTTATCAGTATGATTGGCCAATGGTTATGTAGCATCGATTAAGCTAACATTAGTTTAAAAGCTACCATTTTTTTGCTCTACCACTTCATTTTTGTCAGTTTGTTACTGTTTTTAAAATTTTGAATGCTATATTTGTCAATGAAATTACTTCATTAAGAAGTAATCAGCCTATATCCATCAACTTTTCTCTATTATTAAGTACTCATGGATTTTATTTTGTTCACACTATTATGTTCCTTTGTATACTGTACTTTTCATTTTTTCTTAAGCTTACTACAGAGGTTAGAAAATCTCCATGTAAGCTCATTTCCAAAATCCAAGTTTTATAAACAGAATAACATATTTGGAAAGAGAAATTCAGAGTTGTGTTAAGAGCATAGCTGTGTCTTTGCTAGCAAAAAATAGATTCTTAAAAGCAAGTCAGCTGATCCTACATCAGGATCAAAATTTATTTCCACCGTCCACAGAAAAGTTTATATGACCCTGAGAAGCTCCATTCTTCTCAGAGGTGTCTCATAGCAGCGCAGCAGATCACTTCTTTGTGTGCCTTGGATTTGACCCACAAGCTGGCATATGCCAGGCATGCACCAGGCATGTGCCTCACTGGAAAGAAATTGAGGAATGAAAACTGAAACCCTGCATCCAAGCAGGCTCCTGCGAAGACTGGATAGCATTTAGTCAGAAGTGTACACGGCCTGCCTGTTCTTTCCACGCCACAAGATATTGCATGTTCTTTCAAAGAATTTGTTTTTCTAGGAAGACTAAAACAGGCATGCAAAGACATTGTCCTTTTTCAAGGAATGTGCTTGATCTATAGGCTTGGTTGTTGGATAGCAACTTTAGGGTTTCTAATTGGATTTTGGTACAGATGTGACTTCAAAAGAGGGTTTGTCTTGTGTGTGTGTATGTTTAGAACGCTCTGGTTTTGGTGGATTACATGGAAAGAGAACTGGTCTCTAGCAGTGAGTTCTAAAGTAAGCAGGGTCTTGGTCATAGAACTAACCAGAGCGTCTCTATGGGCATAATTTTGAGCATGTAGGTGTCTGTTGTTTTGTGATATATATTTTATTTTTAACATGTTTGATTTGGTAGGGTCATCTGAAAGTCTGCCCAAAAGTAACACTGTCAAATGAATGTGAAGAAATGTACTAGAGACAAATAAAATTGTTATTTGGGATTGAAAAACTAAGAAAAAAAAGCCCCAGCGCATTCCATTTAAGGATAAAATTGTCAGTGGTAGAGTCCAAACATGAGAAATTCTGCAAAAGGACCTGCAGCTGGTAAACTTTAGCCCTTGTTTGGCACTGATCACATGTTCCCAAGCATTCTACAGCCACACAGTGGAAACCAGGCAGAGAACAACCTTAGTCACTGGGTGATTTTTAATTACTTACCCAAGTAAAAAAGCACATTTTTGGGGCATGACAGACTGAAATGTAAGAGCATACAGTACAAACTGTACACTAATAAAATTTTGTCTTGTGTGTGGGTTGGATGAATTCTCATGGCTAGAACAAGCTATAATCACATTCTTGGGTTTTGGATTTTTCCTCTTTTTAATATTTGGAGGATAAGCTGTGTTGCAGGTTTAATCTTAAAAATTTGGATTTCAGAACAAATTGCAATAATAATGCCACAAAAATCTTTGACTAAATCTTTGGCAAACAGAAGGCCATTTTCTTTTTCTTTTGTTCAGTTATGTTTTGTGTCTCAGGGTATGGTCTGTATTGGTGAGTGTTCCATGGGCTTGAAAAGAATATGCATTTTGTTGTTGTATGCACTATTCTATATATATTTATCCTTCTGCCATCCCCCATCTCTCTCTCTCTCTGTCTCTTTCTTCAATACTGGAGGTTGGACCTACGGCTTTCACATATAGTAGCTACATCTCTAGCCCTCTCTTAAACTAAACACATTTTTTATTAGTATATGTGTGCAGTACATAATGATTGCATTCATGGAGGAGAGTTTGCATGTAACACATCTTAATTATTTTATGTCTCTTCCACCTCTATGACTGCTCCCACCAATCCTTCTACGCCTTCCCATTTGCAAAAGCTCTATTTCTATTTTTCTTCAACTCATTTTGTTAAGTACCCTTTTCCTTCTCTCTCCCCATCCCTCTGTATTTTGTTCTCCTTCCTATTTAAAAAGATTCCTTTCTTTCTTCCCTGCTTTTCTGTCTCTGTCTCTGTCTCTCTTTCTGTTTCTTTCTCTGCTCAGAAGGTCATTTTCTGAGTGATTAGTCATTGTATCTTCCTTTGAAATAGATTTTTGCCTAAGACAGTGGCAAACATACATGAACCCACAAAAAATAAGACCACACAAGTGATACTGTATATCTTGTACACAGTATGGCAAAAAACAATCCCCTAAAAATGTTTGGGGTAGTTTCTACACAGGGAATAAGTTTCCTGTCTACACCATAGAGCTATTCATCCTCTACTCCACACCTATCAGATAATTTGAAGATCTCAGACATCTATGATTTTGTTTGTCCCAAGTATTTATCACAAGTATTTTAGTTTCTAACTTGCAAAGAACTCCAGTAAAGCCATAATATTGTCATATACCTACATGTCTTAACATCACCCCAGTTAACCACATTGCATGTTGTACTTAAAATTGGCCAAGAGGATAACTAAAATGTTTTGATCATATGCACACACACACACACACAAATGGTAACCGGGTAAGGTGTGAGATGTGTTAAATAACTCGATTGTGGCAATCATTTGCCAACATATACATATATTAAATTATATTGTATAATTTAAGTTTCTACAATGTTTTTGTCAACTATATATCAATAAAGTGGGGAAATTTTAAATGATTTTAAAAATAGAAATATAAGGAATTCTAGTGTGAGATATTTAATCATTGTTCACATTTCCCTGTTTATTCATAGAGACCATAAGACACAGGTACACTTTTATAAATACGATTGCCATTAGGTCAGTATGTCTGTCAAATTTCAATTTAAAGCCCCCTTTTATATGCAGTAGAATTTCGCACTGTTTGCATTTTGCTAATTACAACTCCATGATGTTATTTAGTATGGTCTTCTCCCCCTTAAATTTCTGATAAGTTACTAATGAGATTTATGATCTTTGTCATATCCAAGTTTGATTTTTTTCTTCATTCTGTCAAGACTCACAAATAAGTGGGGTTTTATACACATAAAAATATACATGTATATATATAATAAACATTCTCAGACTTTTATAAAAATTATCCTTGGAATTCAAAATTTAAACTGAAGAAGGAAAAAAATCTTAAAACAATACATCATTAGGATATGTGGCCCCGCCCACAGCCCTTAGACTTCCTGGTCACAGTACTTTATTGACATTAAAAACTCTGATCCTAACCCTCTAGAACTATGAGATCGGGGATCTGGATATGAGATGACTGCACCCCAGAGCCATATACTGTTGTCCTTCTATCGCTCCAAGTTGGTTGAAGAAAACCTTGGGTTTTAGTGCAGTCAGGTTTCTCCTCAGCAACCATGGATGTTCTTACAATGGCTCCTTTGTCTCTGAGGGAAGTGAACGCTGACCTCTGGGAGAACTGTTGACCCCTCCTTGTCCCATTTTCTAAATCTCACTGGCTCAATTCTTCAAACAAATCTGGTTAAGTAAATCCTTTTCTTATAAAATGAGTATGTGGAGTAAACAAAGGAAATTTAAGTATCTGATGCCAGACTGGTTATTTTAGTATATTATAAACAAAGTCAGCATCAGATTCATAATTGCATGAACTTTAAACAATTTGTATAAGATTCTCATCCCATCAACATCAGCTTCCTTACTGTATTGTTAACTTTAAACAAGCTTTCCAAGATTGGCATTCCATGAATGGATCTTTGGAAAAACATGCCCATTTAAGCAAGTTAACAGTTTGACAATTTATTTTATTTTTTACACACATACACACACACACACACACACACACATATACATATAATTTGATTGTGATAATCATTTGACAACATATAGATATATTAAATCATATTGTATACTTTAAATTTATACAGATTTGTCAACTATGTATCAATAAAGTTGGGAAATTTTAAAATAACTTATAAAAATGTCATCAAAGATATTTTCCTACTGGAAAACAATGGCTTTGCAAAAGGTATTAGTGTTAGAGTTTTTCATTTTTACAATCTTACTATAGCTTGCCTGGCATTGTGGGAAGCTGAGGCAAGAGGATCTCAAGTTTGAGTCAGGCCTCGGCAATGAAGTGACTTAGCAAGATGCCATCTCAAAATTTAAGATGCCATAGATATAGCTCAAACCCAAGTCTAACAAAAATTCTGCTTGAGCAATATAACTCCCAGGTGTTATAGCTATGACCTCTTGAAGTCCATACAAGGAAGTGAACTCTGAACTTCAGAGTGGTCTTGGCATCCAGCATCCAACACAACCCCACAGGGCACACTCGGTGGCCAGCCCAGGGCACAGCACCCCACAGGAATATCACAGACATCCGTGCGCTTAGCAGTAGGCTGCAGGCTTGTTTGTGCAGAGCTCCCCCTGCTAGCCAGCAGCACCAGCTCCCTTAGAATGGCTCCCTGTAATAGTCACTGGGGCAATGACACACAGCTGTGGAGAGGAAATAGGCTCTTTAATTTGTTAACCATGCCCAGAAAAGAAGAAAACAAATGGCTCAAATGAGACTGTCAAGTGGTCTTTTAAAAGTCTTCTTCAGAATCAGCTTTTAAAAAAAGCACCAACTCCTCTCCATCAGGAGCATGTACCAGTGACTTGTTTGTTCTTTACTACAGCTGGTCTTATGTAAGATTTGAATCCCAGGAAATCTCTTCTTCTGACTTTTCAGTTTCATTCTCTCTTAATTGACCACATTGTCCAGAGGTTCAGACTGATAATATAAGATCCCTGAATCATTACTGCTGAAAGATTTATTGCTAGCAGAGTCCACTTGGAAAACTGTAGACGGTCAGGGAAGATTGGGATTAAGATCGGACATTATTTTCTTCATCGAGGGTGCCAGGTTACCAGAACAGGAAGTTGGATATTTTGATCCAACTCTGCTCTCCGTACAGACCTCACCTGAATCCATTGAAAATAAAAAGACATTTCCCCCATATCATGAGCCTAAGTTGCATAGCAACTTCTTATGATAGCAGCTTTACAAGGAAGAAATCCCAGCCCAGGCACCTTCAATGCTTGTTTTCTCTGGGTGGCAGAGGAAAGAATGTCTGCTTTTGAAGTATGGAAATCTTTTGAATCAAGTCTCAGCTATTTTCTAAGGTATTTTGTAATTTTGATATGTGATGTTTACATAAGGTATTTTGGTATTTTTGGTAGTATGTATGTATATACAAGGGGCAATCAAAATATATAGTAAATGTGTAAACAACACACTGCCGTTAATCCCCCTCGCAATACTCCGCTTCACTAAGACACTTACCCCATTGTTCTTGACACTTTCGGAAGTAGTTCTGGAAAGTCTCTTTCATGTGGGTCTTTTCAAGATATGACAGAACTGTAGTGGATGCTGCTGCCAACTGCTATCCAACAGAAAGGCAGTCTCACAAAAACAGGACGATGTGTCCTCATCCACCTTATTCCCCAGATCTGTCACCTGGGTCTTCTCTAAAGTCAAAATGACCTTGAAAGATGAAGGTTTTGAGTCAATTCAGGATATCAAGGCAGTCACATGAACACAACTAAAGACACTCATGAAAAAAGACGTCTAGAACTGCATCAAAAGTGGCAGGAGTGACGGCATACGTGAGTTTGAGCTAAGCGGGTATTTTAACGAGATGAATGGTAGTGTCTTTTACTATGATAATTTTTAAAATTAAATTTTGGCCATAATTTCTAAATCACCTTTCTCTGTCTCTGTCTCTCTGTCTCGCTGTCTCTCTGTCTCTCTCTCTCCCTTCTTTCCTCCCTCTCTCTTTCTTCTTTCTACCTGTCTGTATTGGTATCTTGTTCAACCTAGTTTTAATGTTTGTTACTTCTTTTTCTTAATTTAAATCTGAAGCTCTGAGCTCAAGATTTGTTGCTTCCCTCTTTGTGCCTCATTTGCTAGGATGCCATTTTCCAAGCTGGGGCCAGGCCCTCCTCTGACAGGTGGGAGGATTGGGTCCTGTGCCTATTTTATTCATCAATAGTGGGGCCGCACACCTATGTGGTGCTTTAAGACACCCTCAAAGGCCACTGTCCATCCAGGGTGACTGAAAGGCCCTGGGTAAGTTCTGGGTCCTGTGTGTGTTGACACGCTTCAGGACTTGTTTCCACAGGACCCTGCGTATCCAGTGTGGTCACCTATCATGCCCTGAAGTCATGGGAGCAAGTAGGCTCTGTCCTACATCAGGAAAGCCAAGTGACAGCCATGATCTTTTCCACTCTATTAGCCTTCATGGCTGCCATGACGTTCTGTGGCCATGACTATCATGGGACTGATGCCACCACTGTGCACAGGACAGCGTCCTGCCTAGCTCTCGTCTTGGTCAGGAGAACACCCACCTCCATGCTGGTGTCTCAGGGGCTCTCTGAGAGTGGCATTGTCACTTTGGAACCTGCTTGGACCCCTTGATCCAAGGTGATTCTTGACAGCCTGCTGCTGGGTCGTGAGGCCACCGATCCTCAGAGCCTTGGGACCCACAGGAACCCAATGTGCTGCTTCCTTGTACACTGCAGCCCCTCCCTCCCGCTACTCCTGCAGAACGATGTCCCACCTGCTGAGTTCAGGTCAGTTAGCTTTCTATCATGTTTCATCCTCTTCAACTTGTCATAGGTTCTATAAGAATCCTTTAGCTTGATATTCCACCATATTGGTTTTTCTATTAAGCTCTCTTTTAAATGAGATTTTATTCTTTTATCATGGAAATTTTCAAACATATGTTAAAGTAGGAAGAAACACTATCATGAAATGTGTGACTCTACCATTAAACTGTTGTAACAGTTATTAACCCAAGAACAGCTTTGGGTCAATCTGCTGGCACCTACTCCACTGAATTTTAATTGTCACAATCTTTGTTTAGTTTTGGTTGTTTTTGTATGGGCTCGATGTTCACTGGCAGCATTCTGAGTTTGTCAAGCCTAAGTTGTTTTGTTATTTAACCATCTGGGCTCCCTTTTACTGTACTCTTACATGCACGACGACACTTGGCTGTGGTTTCAAACCTATAGTTGCAATTTCTGATTAGATTTCCTGCCACACGATTGCATCACCCAGGTAGGGGTTAAGAATTTTGATGAGCGGCTAGAATTTTCTCAGGAATATGTTTGTAGAGCTGTCCCGGAAGAGTCAGAATCTGCCGCTGGACCAAGTACATCAGCATCTGGCCTTCTCCTAGATCTTGCCAAGCACACGGAGTTGTGTCTTTTTCCTCCAATCCAAGCTCCCACACAGCAGTGCCTTCACCAGGCAGACTTCCAGACTGGCTAAGTAATATTCCAGGAGTCTGCTTCCTCAGATGCTCTTGCTACTATGCCCATTTAATTATAGAGTTTCCACAGCTTCGGCGCCTACCCACTCACCTTGTCTTTGTCTTTTATTCCCATTGTCTGCCTGATGCTGCCTTATTTCTATTTGCTGTCTGCCTTTAAGGCATTTCCCCCAGAAGCTTCCTTTCTGCTGTTCTAATACAGTTCCAATTAATTTTTTTTTCCTCTGTAGGCATGTGGTAGTGATTAAGAATGTGGGCTCTGGACCCTGGCTGCCTGGGTTGGATCTTGGCTCAGTTTTTTCCCGAATATGTGGCCTTTGTTAATCTCTCTGTACCTCAGTTTCCTTGGCTGTGAGATAGAGATCAAAATTGTTTCTGGGATTATTAAGAAGATTAAATGCATTCGAATCTGAAATGCTCAGGGTAGAATTATGATTCTAGAATGCAAAGTCACTTTTATTAAACTTATCAGTCAAAGGAAACCTGCACTCAGGAACAAAACCTCTCCTAACAAACTGGAAAAAGACTCCAACCAATTCTGGGCAAGCTCACAAGATTTCAAACAGCCCTTTAAAAAATGGGGAACATTGTTTTAGGGTCCTAGCTTCAAGCAGCCCTGTTTTAACATGCCCATCATTCTGTGTTAGAGCTGGTTTATTCTGACCGTATAGTTTTTTCCACTGATTTTTATTTTTCATTCGTCCATGTTTACTGTAATCCATAATGATTACATTGCTTTTGGGGAGTTGGTACATGTGCCTAGCACATCTTAATTCTTTTGATTTCCTTCCTCACTCCTCCTCCCCCTTGCTCCATCTCTTGGTCCCTTTCCCACTTAAAAATTTTTGTGAAGCACCCAAGTTTCTCAAGGGCTTGGGTTTAAGCAAGACCATAAAATGTCACGTCCTTGATGTTGCTGTGAGTCATAAAACCAGGCTTCCTGGGGCTCCCTCCTCAAGGCTCACCACATGAAACACAATATTAAATGTTCACTAAATGTGACTTATCACTGTTATCATTTGGAGTGGAAATTGCTGTACGTGTTCTTCCTGTAGCCAATGCATCCTATGCGACCCTACTCAACTTACTCAACAATACTCCTCCCGGTGTTTCTTACTAGCAGATGGAGATAATAACAGCTGTCTCCTTAGGTTAGAGTGGCATGAAAATCAGAATTATAATGCTCCTCAGCTTATGATGAGGTTGTCCTGGTAACGCACTGTAAATCAAAAGTACAGAAATCTGAAAGTGCATGCAATACCTCTAACTGTTTCCCCCCTGATTGGGCTGCTGCTGTGTGGTGTCATGAGAGAGAACACTACTGCATACTGTAGCTCCAGAAAAGACCAAAAATTCAGCGTTCAAACTACTGTTTCTGCTGCAAGTGTATATATTGGTTTCATACCATCACCATAAAGTTGAAAAATTGTAAGTCAAACCATTATAAACAGAGGATCTTCTGAAATGCACTTGTCATAGTGTGCTCGGGCTGTTATAATAAATAGAGCAAACTGGGCAACTCAGGAACAACGGAATTTTATTTCTTGTAGCGCAAGCTGGGAAGACCAAGATCAAGGAGCTGACATGTTTGGGGCCTTCTTGGTTTTCTGACAGCACCTTCTTGCTCTTCCACAGAGGGCTGAAGGGGTCAGAAAACATCCTTAAAATTTTTACTCAGAATCTGTGCCATTCAGTCCTGAGGCGTCCACCCCCATGACCAATCACCTTCCCAAGGCGCCATCTTTTAATGCCATCACACTGGGAATTAGGTTCCAGCATAGGAATTTTGAAGGAACATTAATATTCAGAACATAGCATTTTAAAATTGCACAACCATGAAGTTTTTAAATTAAAACTATAGCTCTTTATATTAACTAAGTATGCTGCGCTCAGATGAGGAAAATATTTGTTGGGAAACATAACTGTCCCTGAATTGTCCTAAGACCAGTCATGATCATGGCGTGGGAAAATTGTTCTGTCAGACGTGGACATCATCACTTCTGCTCAGTGTGATGCTTTATTTGCTCTATAGGAATTGCTTGTTCCTAATGATTGTGGGACACTGGATGGGTACAGTCTCCATAGTCATCAGACAGGACAGTTACCTGCTCTAGTTGTATCAGTTTTACATTCTGAGAGTCAGCTTGTCGTAGTGGAATTGAACATTCGCTTGGAAGAGAGACTCTTAAATTGGGGTAATCTGGGTCTATGCAGAAATGTAATAAATAGTGAAAGGAATAGTTGTGAGGTAAAAATTCCTTAGTCTTTAATTTCATGTACACACATTTGTCCAGGCAATTTGCCTGTTGGCCTGGGAAAATGTCCGTGATGGAGGTGTCTCTTCTGCCTCCTCCTCTCTCTTGTCCTAACTATTTTTATGACTATCTTCTTTACACATTCTAAGAGAAAGACACAGCTAGTGGTGCAGATTTCTCAGGAGCCAAACAAATGGGTAATTGGAAACAATGGTGTCTCTGGATAACATCATTTTGTCAATTAGTTTTAATATCCCACTTTCAGCAAAACCAAAGAATCCAACCAATTAGTTGATGAGTCATCACGATTCTTTCAGTGATGGGTAACTCTGAGATATTTGGCACCTAAGTCAGGAGCAGTTCAAAGAGCTGAACCAAAGTCATCTTCATAACTTTTACTTATGTAATTATTTCTTTTAGTATTTACATTTATGACACATTAAAAAATGAAACTATTGATCGTGAGCTAAAGTGCGCTCACTCTGACACTGGTAGATATATTATTTAATCTAAACAAGAAAAGTCTCATTAATCTCATTAAGAATTCTTTCTTTCTTTCTTTCTTTCTTTCTTTCTTTCTTTCTTTCTTTCTTTCTTTCTTCTCTTTCTTTCTTTTTTTGTCTTTTTTGAGCCAGTCTCCCTATGCAGTTTAGGCTGGACTTGAACTCACTTTGTAGCCCAGGGCTGGTCTTGAACTCACACCAATCTTTCTGCCTCAGCTTCTCAAATTCTTGGACTACAGGTGTGCACCACCATGCCCAGCTAAGAATGCTATTTCTAATACCATTTTATTTTTATCTACATTTTGACATGCTTTATTCTACTTCTAAAAATTCTATGCTAATAATATTGTCATAATCCCATTTAGAATATAAAATTTAAAATGTAGAGACTCATGGTCATTACTAAAACTGAAATTTAAAAAATTTTACTTTTTCATGCATTTAAAAAAAAGTTTACCCAGGATACCCAGAGCAGAGAGCACAGGTGGTGTTGATCTGCATGGCAGTATCTGAATTTTATTGTATTAATTTCAATTTTGCAATGAAGCACTGCTTAAGGAGTTGTGTATGAATTTGTGCTAGCTTTTGTTAAATGTTTGCTTTATATGAAAGCAAATACCTTGCTTGAGATTTGAACACCAACTGACCTCTTAAGAGTGTGACATTATAGTAACCCTCTGATGTTTCTAAAAACAACTTTATAAAACCTTAAACCTATAACCTATAAAACTTGAAGTCACCAGTGAATTATTTAAGATTTTTAAAACAACCTACTTTTCAATTATCTTTATTGCATGTTAAGTTTGAAGATTGTTCCTAGTTATAGGGGGAAATTTTTTGTGTAAACATATGTGCATTTTTCAGGTTAAACAGCACACTTGTTGCGATTCTGAATTTCTAGCATTAAATTAAGTTCTTTTGTTGCTGGTTTCTTCTCAGATGAACCAACTACTATGGCCGTGGCAGGAGGGAAGTCTTGTCTCCATCTGCTGGTTGGTGTTTGCACTATTACTCATCTAAAACCAAAGGACCGCGTGTAGTCTCTTAGTTGTAGTGAAAAACAGTAATTGAGATGCTACTGTTATTTTCTATTGCCCATTAATCTTTACACAAGTAAAAAATCATGTAGAAGATATATAATCCTGAAATAAATACGCTGAAACAATACACTCAAAATTCCATGAAGCTATTTTTCTACTACAAAATATTGCAAGAGGTAGGAGGAAGAGAGGACCTTACCTTTACTTAGTCTGGGTATCAGACTCATAGTTTCTACAGAAAGATACATTTAAGAGCTTGATTTTATTCTTTTATTAGGCATTTGGTTTTGATATCTATGTGTAAACATTAATGTCTGATTAGGCATTTGGTTTTGATATCTATGTATAAACATTAATGTCTGATAAATTTATTAATATTTAATAAGTGTTAATCTTCATAAATTTATTAATATTTAACAAATGCTTATATTTCTTAACATGTACGTCAAGTTGATGACATTGTTTCTAAGCTAGGGAGGGAATGTTACCTGTAAGTATACTTAAAATACTGCTTACCAAATGAAGAGATCAATTCTTAATGGGTGTCTTTGTGGTATCTTGTGTCTTTTTTATGAAATGCTCTATTTTTCATGACTTTGTTCTTTTTTTTTCAGTTAGCCTAAAGATAAGAATATACATCATGTTTGTTGAAACTGTATTATAAAAATAATGTTTGTCTGTACATCTACTTTTAACATAAAAGCTTGTGTTTTGTACAACAACAACAAAAATAATGCTACTTTCTTTTTAATAGGGTGTCACAGTTTACAATTGCTCTCCTTGGTTTACATTAATATCTTCATTTTCATTTATAAAGGTGTCAGGCCTACCCTGCACCCTGTTAAGACCCCAGTAAGACTGGCTGGCCTGTTAACTCACGCCACAAGAAGCCCAGAGGGCTTCCATTCTCAGAGTCATTTCCATCTTGAGATCTCACAGTCCGTGATAAATCTGTGCTGTAAACAAGCAACCTCAGCCTGAAATTCAGCATCACTGTCAATTTCCCAAAAGCACCGGTCCAATCTTAACATTTGTTAGTGTAGGAGACGGTGAAGTTGGGAGGAGTGGAAAGGAGGAGCCTAGATCATCCTGTTAGACATCAGGTTCTAGGTCCCCCAGTGTCCTTCTGCCTCTGCCTCTGGAAACCCTGCAGTCGTCCTTCTCTCTATGACAAAGAGGACCCTCTGCTCAGAAAGGAACTGTAGCCCCCCTGCCTTTGGACAGAGGAAAAGAAATAGAAGTTCAGATGCTGAGTTTCATAGAAATATTTTGCTGAATACTTGGTGAATAAAAATGGCCTCTGGACCACAAAATTTTATGACATGTTTTAAGTTTTCAAAAAAATTCACCCAAAAGGAAAATGCTTGGCCCATCAGGTGAGAAGTTATTGTTATATAAACTGTGGGTTTCATGTACAAGCAATTCACAGCAGAGTTCCACAGAGAAGAGAAAAAAGCCTTTGTTTTTGATGAGGCTATTTATAGCACAGTGAAAACTGGATACTGTTTTATTTTGTACCCTAGGTATTGTTTGCCTTAAAGGCCTAAAATCCATGGCAAAAGATACTGTTTCATACCCAGATAAAAATTTTTAAAATGCTATGAAATTTTTAAAAACTATGAAAGCAATGCCCTAACCTTCACTTTCATTGGCAAAAAACTAGGTGATCTCATATGAATTCTTCCAGATTAGTTTTGATTTTTTAAAAAAAACTGTAGTTTGAGATATCTCCCCCTCAGCCTCCTTAGATCTTTGGCCAATTTTCTGTTGGCCCTGCCAACTAAGGGAGAATAAACAGGAGATTAATCAGCTGAATAAATGAGTAAGATTGGAAGCTTGCCTCAAGAAAAAGACTTCCCAGGAGGTAACATGGCATGGAATGATGACAGATATCACTTAGTATGAGCTCATTACACTGGCGAGAGTATCACATGCAGACTGTACAGAGCTTGTGTGTGTTTAAGAGGAAGTGCTTATTCTATAGTTTAAACTTAATTTGATAGACTAGCTTTGAAAAATTAAGAGGTGTCTGCGTCACTGGGGTCAAATGGCAATAGGTCAAAGGCAATGCCTTCCTGCTTTATTCCTATACCCAAAAGACTCAAATCTCCACAGGTTTCTTTTTTTTTTT